>JANHFO010009607.1:66035-80483 GCA_032468095.1 Pareas carinatus | reverse complement strand
TCTGTCTGTCTGTCTGTCTGTCTGTCTGTCTATCTATCTATCTATCTATCTATCTATCTATCTATCTATCTATCTATGCACGGTGGCTCAGCGGATAAAGACACTGAGTTTGCCAATTGGAAGGTCAGCACTTCAGCAGTTCAAATCCCTAGCGCCATGTAACTGAGTGAGCTCCCGTTACTCTTCTCAGCTTCTGGCAACCTAGCAGTTCGAAAGCATGTAAAAATGCAAGTAGAAAAATAGGGACCACTTCAGTGGGAAGATAATAGCGCTCTGTGGGCCTTAGGCATCTAGTCATGCTGGCCACATGACCACAGGGATGTCTTTGGATAGCGCTGGCTCTTCGGCTTTGAAATAGAGATGAGCACTGCCCCCTAGAGTCAGCTATGACTAGTACGCATGTGTGGGAGAAAACTTTACCTTATTCTAGGCCTTCTCTTGCCTGACCTGGAGTTGGGTTCCCTTTGTACTACCTTCAGAAGACACAGCCTTGTGCAACTATAACCTGGCCAGGGGATGCATTTGGTTTGGATGGAACTAGGGAAAAGCTTAATCTCTTATCCATTGTACTTGCTTCTATTATTTGAGCAAAACCATTGTACTACATGAGATTAGCACTGGAATTCTCTTTCTAAAAAGAAGTGGCTATTAATATGTCTTAGGCAGTTTGAACTCACAGTTTAACAAGTAACAATGAAGGCAGATTTAGGAATATATGCCATGATTCTGTGACAGCAGTTTGGGACTCTGTTCAAACAATATACAGTTTGTATGTAACTACACATTTGGCAGTTGTGGGCAACCTACATGCATCAATACAACTTCCATTTGGATTCAAACGTGAATGATTGCACCAGATGACAAAGGTACGCAACCAGCTTTTAATTCTTCCATGATTCTCTTTGGATGGGAATGAGTTTTATTAGCACTGGTTGTTCAGTGCCTAGCAGCCTTTAAAGCTAGTGCATCCCCTGAGCTTTATGTATTCCAAACTTAAAATAGCCAAATAAATAATAATTATGCACAAGGGCCATCTAGACTCTCAGCCAAGAAAAGTTGAACCAGACAATCTGTACAGATTATGCAAATTAAACATTGTAGCATCTTCCTTATTTTGCATAATGTATAGCAGTTCTATTTTTCATCACAGGTTCTTTTATTTTTTTATCCATTTTAAGGAGGTTTTTTTAACACAATTATTGCATAATGTGTTCTACTCTGTCAATTGTGAGGAAAAGAAGCAGCAAAGGACTGTGCTAAGTGAAGAAACACCCTGCACAGCTGCAGATTTTATTATTCTCTTTTTCCTGCTTTTGAGATCACCACACATTTTACATGGATCTGAACAGCCTTAAGGACTAGAAATCTGTGTTACAAATAATGGAAATGTGTTGAATGTTCTGATAGCTAAATTCTGAGCTTCATTCTCTGTTCCATATAGTATATCTTCCTAAATTATAGCATTGACAAATCCTTTCCAAATATCATTGGCGGCAAACCCACCACAAACCTCTGCAAAAAATAATAATAACCATGAAGATAATGTAAAGGAAGATAGTTGCTATATCTCACCTTTATTCAAGGTACCACACATAATGCTACACCTATTTTGCCCACAACAACAGTATGAGATAATCCAGAAAGAAAACATACTCAGATGAACGAATTCTACTTTTATTATAAGGCTGCATTATTATAATTTTACAAATCTGAAAGTATATTTCTCCTTGATCACATTTACAGTCTAAAAAACTAAAAAGGGTTTCTTCTGGGATGTTTGCTGGGCTTACAATTCCTTCTGTAGGTCAAAGTTGCCTCTTATTCACCATTCCCTTGGTGGTAATTATTCCCCATCTCCCGAGGTCACACCATTACAGATGGGTTGAGCTGAGGGAAAGTGCCCAAAGGCACGCAGCCAGTTTTTATGCTGTAATGGCATGTGGAAATCACCTTGGGAGACAGGGGGAAGAGCTGCAGATTAGACAATGATCAGACAAATGGCAGCTGAATCCACAAAAGGAATGGAAGCATGTCTTAGAAAGGTTTTTTTAGGTTTTTTTGAACTGTGAAGGTGAGAGGGAAAGATGTACTTTCAGGCTTGCAAGATGTCAGGGTCGTGAGATAATTCAGACAAGAAATACACCCAGAAATGCTAGCTTTAATTTTACTGTATGTTTACATTAATAGAGTCTTGTAAGTCTGAAAGTACAGACTTAAAAATTTCCCTCACATTTACACTCCAATAAACAAGGAATGGTCTCTTCTGAGATGTTAGCCGTGCCTTCTTTCCTTCTCTGTCGCTCTTATCTGACCGTTGCCTTGAATGTGGCTCTTCCATCTTTTCTTAAAATCATTCCCACAGACCATTACATGCACCTAAAGAAGGCCTAGTGCTCATAGTTCCTGATTTCTAGTCCTCTATTTTAATCCCCACATCAAACAGTTTCTATGTCAGTTCTGTTTCAGTTCAGCATTTCCCATTCCCAAGATGGTCTGTGACCGTAGTTCCCAGAACTCTCAGGTTATGTACACACTAGCTAGGAATCCTGGATGCTGCCACATTGATAAAAATGGCTTTAGTTCTATTTTTTACAGGGGAGCTGAGGCATAACTAATCATCTGACCCATAGGATGGTCAGGAGAACACCACAGGGCAATCTAGGAGCGGGGAGGGCAGAGGATCCTGCAAGTGCTGTGTTTCTACTATTCATCCATCCATTCTAGTTCCTGCAAAGGTAAGAAACAACCTGTGGCTCCATCTGCTGATGAACAAGCCCCAGTAGTTATTGCCTTAGCTCAATTTATTTAGGTATGTTTCACTAGCTCTGTTAAAGAGTCTTTTGTGCTTAGGAGATGCTGAAGGTAAAATACACAAATGGATATAGAATGTATATTCAGAGAAGTGATTAAGAAACCCTTTTAATCTTCTAGGGTAGCGGTTCCCAAACTTTTTCAGTCCACCCTCCCCCCTTGGTGCTACAAACTCATCCTCAGTGCCCCCCCCTATAATTAGCATTATTCGGAATAGCGGTTTGCACGACCCACTAAGGAAGATAGTAACAGTAAAATTCAAAAATGTAACAATTAATTGCACATTTATTCAAAATCCAATTTAAAAATCTTTTTAGTTAATGTAAATTCAACAAAATTGTTGAACATGATCCAATGATATCACGTTTTCAAAGTCTGATAGTCATTTAGCAAGAACGTTAGTAACTAGTAACTTAGTAAACTCGGTAAAATTTAGTAACTACTTCCCTGTTCAGTAAATTTTTAACGTGATGGATGGGCTTGATGAAGTGATACCAGATTCCCAATGTCTGGTTTTAAGTCACTTAGCAGGAGTCTTAAATCACCATGTTCAGTAATCTGGAGTCGATTTCTTTGTTTGGAGCAGTGATCGCCAACCTTTTTGACCTCAGGAACCAACAACTTCATAATTTGGAATCCCGAGGCCACCAATATGAATTTTTTAAAAAGGTACATACATTTGTAAAATAATGATCAGAGAACTTCCATTTTATTAATATAAAAGGCAACTATTTAATGTAACGAAATGTAAAAAGCTTATTTAATTATAGCAAAATCATAAATTCTTATTTAATCATAATAAAATCTTTAAAGGTTATTTAATTGTAGAAAAATTATTAAAGTTAGTTTAATTATTACAAAATAATTGAAACTTATCTAAGTATTACACATTTTAGTGTGATATTTCTTTCTGCTTAAGGAAGAGAGAGAGAATGAGAGAGAATGAAAGACAGACATACAGACAAACACACAAACAAAATGAGAATGAGAGAGGTGGAATGGAGAGAGAGAAGTGGAGGGACAGATATAGAGAGGATGTATATGTGTGGAATTTTGGCTAAAAGAGAGGCTGGAAAAAGGCTGGGAGAGACCGACGCTGCAATCGCCATTGGAAACGGGTTGTGCATGGGGTCAACCCGAGAGGGGCAGGCGGGCGGCAACACCGTCCCACTTGGTAGAGACCGAAAGATAGTGCAAGTCTGTTTTTAAATATTTTTTAATGTAGTGTGCTGTGAGCAGCCCTGAGTTCTTGGAGAGGGGCGGCATACAAGTTAAATTAAATAAATAAATAAATAAAGTCCTGGTGCACCCAGTGTCCAGCCAGTTCCTCCCGGGAGACCTATAGCACAACCTGCTTCTGATGGTGACTGCAGCTCAGGCCTCTCCCAGCAGGTGGGGGAGTGATCGGGCTGCAGGAGGGGCTCTTGGGTGCCTGTTCACTGCTCTGGGGAGCCTGTGGAGGCCGTGAGGGGCTGAGACAACCACCACCATGAGGGACCCCTCCTCATCTGCCAGTTTGGCCTAACAAACCTGATGGACTTCTGTAAGCTCTCGGCGGGGAGCCCTTGCATCCGCCTACACCCCTAGCCCGACAGAAGTCAGGGCATGCCAGGTCAAGGGGCTCCGACCTGAGCCATGATCGAAGCAACAAATGAGCTCCTCAGAAACCACCTGGCCTTCGAAGCCCCAACAGCACCCATTCTCTCACACAGACACCCCACTCGCACCCTGATTGCACTGCTTAAGAGGCTCAACCTACTGGTTGAGCTGCTGGCATGTTGCTACTGCAGGAACTGCATGCTGCGCTCCAGGTCGGTGGCCATGTGGTGCGAGGGGCCGGTAGGTGGCCCAGCAGTGGGAAGCCTGAGCCCTGCATGCGCTGCTACCACCTTCAGGGCACATTGTGGAAAGCTGAGCAGGTGACACTGGAGCTTTGCTCGCTCGCTCAGAAGCCTTGCCTACTTGCCCGGGAGGCCTCCTGCCTGGCTCCCTCCCTCCCTTCGAGGACAGCGCTCCAAAGCCGGCCTTCATGCTGCTCTTTACGTGCAGGGAGGCTTGTGCCCCCACACCTTCTTGGCAGCGTCCCTGCCTCTTAGTGCCCCCTGCTGCCCCCTTGCATCTTAGCACCCCCTGCTGTCCCCTTGCCTCCTAGCGCCCCCCTAAGCCATCCCGCTGCCCCCAGGGGGCGGTACTAACCACTTTGGGAGCCACTGGTTTAGCCTAATATATGACTCTGATCTGCTACAGAAATATTTTTTTTCTAGTGCAAATAAGGATAATGTATGATGAGCTCTCATTTGTGATTTTCTGTATAAATTTTCTCAGATATGCAGACTCTCCATCACATACAAAAATGCCTGAATTTTGTTAGTTGCACATGGATATAATTTCACATGATCAGGCAATTGGCACTGTAACTGATCTACAAAAATCCAAATGAGAAGAAACTAATGCTTGATGTATCTGATTTTATCAGCACTTTATCGGTTGCACACTCTTCTCATGCATGAAAGCCCATACATAGCATGCATTTTCTCTGGCTATAGATCTGTTTATTGTGTATTTTCTGACTTAAATAATGTTCAATTCATAAATTACGCTGGTGGTCTGTGAGCAATATCAACCACTCTTTTAATTTCTCTTAGCATGCCAACATGATCTGAAAAATATCCTACTTTCACCTACTGTTTAGTCCAGGCAACACTACAATTGTCCCTCCCCAACCTAGCACATTCCATATCTGTTAGATTCTGATTCACATAATTTTCAGAAGGTGCTTTAGAAAGAGATTAGTTTAGTGCACTTGGAAGACACAGGTTGGGGGATGCTGTTATTGGAACTCTGAGAATCACTTCAGCTACAGAGCTGCTCAAGCAGACCCCTGCCTGGAGATCCTTGGAGGAAAAGTAGGCAGACAGCTGAGTCTCACTGTGGGACCTGCACTTCAGAAGGTGCCTGATAGCAGTTTATCAAACTAACCATTTTTTATTTATGCATTTTAATAAAATGTGTTATTATGAAATATGCTTCCAAACACTTTTTGATTTTTGGAGGAAGGGTGGATCCAAAGTGTACTACAGAAATAAATACTGTACAGACTTTTATGTTAATTAAGCTTTGTGTAGAAATTACTTTCCTTTCATGTAGAAATTACTAGAGACTACAGTTGCTATTCTCTAGACAGTGTATTTTTCCAAGATCTCATTTGCATAACAACCTCTTAAAAGTTGCTTAAAACTCTGGTTTGTTTACTCATTGAAAAGACTAATAGTATGCTAAAATAACAAAGACGAAGAATATGAATGCACCAATCAACTAGTTCTTGAAGTACCTAGTTAAACAAATGATTTACCCTAAGCTGCATTTGAGTCCTGATCAGACAGGTAAGTTGCACATTTTTAACAAACGTCCAGAGATCAAAATAGACAAAAGTTAGAGTAGTATATAATAATTGTAACAACTGTAGTAACAATAAAAATTGGGATCCTGCAATTTTAGAATACTTTCTTTAAAGAAGCAAGTTGTATTAAAGCAGAACTGCAATTCTGATTCAGCCCTTTCTGAAACTATTCCAAGTCAAGCACTATTGATCTTTAGAAAAGAATCCTGAATTTTAGTCCCTGGATTTATGTTTATTGTTCATAATTCTGTGATGTTATTTGTAAATAAATATGTGATTTTGTTTTTGTTGTTGTTGTTAACTTTAAATAGCACAATTCGAATCAGCAGAAAAGGTTGGCACATGCTTCTCAACTTCTGTTTCCATACTGCTCTCAGTTTTGCTGTTTTTGCTGGTGGAATAAATCGTGTAAAATATCCAGTTATATGTCAAGCGGTGAGTGTATGAATTACTGTACCATTACTATTTATATTATAATGAAACAAAAGCTGTGAACTGCACGTGTTGGTGACCTTAATACTCTTCCTATGGATGAATCTTATTTTCAAAATTTGAAAACTGAATAGACCCAGGAGCTTCTTGTAGGCATGGGAAACTTTAACAGCTCAGCCTGAACCATTTTTACTTGTAGATAAATCATATTTCACTGGGACCTCATGAATAGATATAGTTCAGGTAGTATCTCAAGTCACTAATTTTCTGTCCATTGTTCCATTATTTTATTTAAGTTATTCTCTCTTTCAAGTGATATTCTTGAGTACTTCTAAGCCTTTTTTGTATATTGTATGTAATTAGTATAACTTGCATGCAGATAAGAAAGTGCTTAGCTTTCATTTACTGCAAGGCATGGATTTGGTTATCTTGTTTTTAAAAATAAACATTCTTGAATTAAATGAAGAAACAGAACGAACGCTTTACTGTTGCCTTTCATGGGAATTTGTCAAGATTGTCACTTCCTTTTGCCTTTAGTAAGCTCAAATGAGGATATAATTGTTAGGGTTGAAACAGTACTGTGCTTCAGGGAAGAGGGAGGGGCTTGCATTGTTTTTAACAACTTGCTGTGGCCAAAAACTGTCTCACCTAAACCAACCAAATTGCAAGATACAGTATTAGGATGCAGACAATAAAACAGTGTACAATTGCCTTCCAGCAAAGCGTTTGCAACTTGATGAGCAATCCTGAGTAAAAGCAAAACCATAACTTTAGATACCTTTGACCTACTACAGTGATGGTAGGCACTATGGCAAGCGTGCCAGAAGCAGCTCTCAGAGCCTTCTCTGTGGGAATGCGTGCCGACACCCCACCACAGATTTCTTTATTAAAAAGCCAGAGGGATGTGGGGCTCTCCTCCCCTTCTCCATGTGTGTCTGAGGACATTTCTGACATCATCCAGCCCTCTGCCCAGTAGCCCAATGGGACCGCTTCCTTCCCTGTTTGGGGTAAGCCTGAAGGCTCAAATGCGGTCCGGAGTCTGTGGTGAAGGTGAGAGAGGAGAGGAACTAGACTGGAGGGAATCACAGCGAGCTGTCGAAGCTGGGGTAGGCTGCTGGAAGGCCCGAGACGAGCCTGTATAGGCTGTGGGTCAGGCGGGGGGTGCAGAAGTGTCACCGATGGCCATGAGGGAGGCATGTGTTGCTGTGTTGGCACCTTGCGACAAAAAAGTGACTTTTGGGTTGCAATTTGGGCACTCGGTCTCTAAAAGGTTAGCCATATTACAGCATAATATTGGAATGTTTTAGGCAAACCTAAAACACCTCATTATTTACCTCTTCCTATTAGGTCAGTATTGGGGCAGGATGGCTCAATGGACAGGACGTTGAGCTTGTCAATCGGAAGGTTGGCAGTTTGAATCCCTAACGCCTCATAACAGAGTGAGCTGCCATTACTTGCCTCAGCTTTTGCCAACCTAGCATTTTGAAGGCATGTAAAAATTCAAGTAGAAAAATAGGAACTACTTCAGTAGAAAGATAACAGCACTTCATGCGCCTTAGGCATCTAGTCATGCCGAACACATTACCACGGGGACATCTCCAGACAGCGCTGGCTCTTCGACTTTGAAACGGAGATGAGAAGCGCCTCCTAGAGTCGACTCAACTAGCACTCATGTGCGGGGGGAACCTTTACCTTTATTAGGTCAGTATAGCAGCTATACTGTGAGTTATGGTCAGTGAATGTGTGTATACATACATACATACACATATTTACACATACTGCATATGTGAATATATATTTATAGGAATATATAAATAATTGTGTTTATGGGGCCATAGGTTCCTAACAGAACATAAACAGAAATGTTAGTATATGGGTTTAACATAATTTTAAGAAAACATCAGAACCCGAAAAGAACACCCCTGCTGTATCATTCTCCATCTCTTCCAGCCTTAGATCTGATAGACCACAATCACAAGAAAAATACCTGGTGATTAATAACATAAATTCTGCTCTATAGTATTTGATAGATAATAACATAATTGTATGTTTTCCTTTATATAAAGTCTTTATGAATATCTTTACATTAAGAATTTGTAAATTAATGTTTTTTCCAGATCTGCCATTCCTATTTTTAGCTTCTTTCTTGTTTTTTCAACATCTCAGATATTGCTAAGAATTTATAAAAATTGTAGACAGTGGCTCTGAAATAATGGTCACTAACCTTTTCAGCATTTGAGCTATAGTTTATCAAGCCCTGGAGTCCTGAAATTGGTTGAAATGGCTCTTTATTATCTCTTCATTTATCCAGGCTGCAAATTTGTTTTTATATCATTTTTTTCTATTTTTCCTAAATAAAACATGGTTCAGCTTGAAGACTAAAGAAAATTCAAATTGAAAATTCAAATTGAACATTACCTGTTTCTCCCAGTTTACTTGCTTCAATTACAGCCCCCCCCCCTATATCTTTTGCTTCATTCATTCATTCATTTTCATCTCCAGTGCAAGTAACACATCTTTGCAACTTGTCTTTTCTATCATCGTTACGGCTCCTCAAATGCTAGGGGGAATGGGATACAAGTAAACAAGGCAGACTCTGAATCAGGATTACTAATATAGATATCCTGAATAGCAAAGTAAAATATCTGATGATGCAATAGTTGAAATTTAGTTAAATCATCCCTGAGAGATATGATCTCTTGCACAAGTTACTCTCCCAAACTACTACAGAAAATGTGCCATGCACTCTTTACTCTTTTCACTCTTCATCAATTCTTTAGAGTAGATATAACAACAGTCCCTCAATAAAATCTCAAGTAATATGTGTGCCAAGTGGAATAGTAACATTGGTTCATGTCTTTCTGTAGTGCCCTTTTCCATATGGTCCATGACAAATTGTAGCCTCATTAGTACAAACACTTCCAGGTGTTATGGACAATTTTTATGTAACTTCTTTGCTTTCTAACAAAGAATGTAAATCCTGTGGCAACAACCAAAATTGTGTTTGGGAGGTTTCTGTTTGGAGAAGCAAAAAGATAGATAACAGCAATCTTCTATTTTATTATTATACACTATTGCACTATTGATCGATTAATTGATTGATTATCCTTTCAGGTTTGATTCTGTTTTAATATTACTTGCAGTCACAATTTCTAAATGACATGATCACTGTTCCTCGTAGTTTATTTTTTAAATTTAATTTTAGTTTTATTTATAAGTTGCCTGACTCCCAAGTAACTTTGTGACTTTCTCCATGTTCTGAGATATTAAGTCAACAGTCATAGAATTAAAACTTATTAACTACTATTTAATTCTTAGCAGAATTAAAAAAATTTCAAGCAGTTCCATTAAAGAATTAATATCACGCATGAACAGGAACAAAATAACATGGAGTAGACTTGCAGACATACAGTTCATCAGTGACACATGTGCTAATGTTTTCCTTAGCATATAACTATAAATATCACTCTCATGAGAAAACTGTTAACTTATATTGAGCTCTGAACCATAATTCCAGTAGCAATTCAAGTTGAGCAACCACATAAATTTTATAATCAAAAATAACATTTATTTTATCCTGTTGCATATAGATATTGAAACATATTGTTCCTTTAGCCATTAATGTTCAGTTGTTGTGACTTAAAACTAAGATATACATGAAAACCATCTATTTAAAGTAGCATTCTTAAGTATCATAAGCTTTTATAATAATGTAGAAATGGGCCCAATTCCAAATGTTATTATCTGATATGTTTGCTTTCATTATTGTGAGATAAGTATCTATTGATGAGTGTTCCTCTGGGGAAAATTATCACCATTTTCTTTATTTGTAGCTTTGTAAGTCAAGACAGTAGGATAGTTTATTGAGCAAATGTAGCTGGATAATTACATGGACACAAATGTCTGTGTCTTGCAGTCAGAGTCCAGGGATTACCTTGCAAATTGGAAGCTGACACCATGAGTGTCCTAATGAAAAAATTGATTTTCCTGTGTGTTTGTTTGTTTAAGCAGTTTTTAAAGCTCTCCAACACACAGTTGTAATCCAGATGGTTATCCTAGGGTTAAAACATAAAGCAAAAACAAACAGCAAGACTAAAATCAACTGTAGTCAGAGGACAGGTGAGCCAAATTACAATCATCTTAACCACAAACTAGTGCAGGCAAAGAGACTTACTGAAAACTTACAGGGGTTGAAGCCATCCAAAGCTTAGGGGTCTACTCTTCTGAAGGGCAGGCACAATTGAAAAGGCACATTGCCCACATTAAATTAGAAGCACGCTTCTTAGGGGCAATATGTAAATTAATTTATTTACAATGAATTGATGGTGGTGGTTATCAAGATGTAAGATTCACAAAGAGAACTGTGATTCAAAATAGTCCAAATTGTCCTCCTCTGTGAGTGTATGTTTCCATATATCCTACCTATTCTTTCTTTTTTTCCTCCTTCTGCTTTTGTCAGCCTATACCATATATGTCATGCAAAAGGCCCATGACCTAAATTCGGCCCGCGGCCTGTGTCAATCTGGTCTGTAGGGCTGCCCTAGAGACAGTGAGGAACCGGCCATCGCTGCCTTAGTTCCGACCTACCCCAGCCAGGTCGGACACACCCCATGGGCATGCAGATAGGAGGAGATGAATGTGCAGCTCGCCTCATGCTCTGCAGTGGTTAGCTTGGGCTTTTACCGGTAAGCATCTTTGTGGCTCCTTCTGGTGGGGCCTTCCAAAAGTGAAATAATACTTTTTGCCTGCCCTTCAGCAACAGCCAACTAACTGTGAGTGTGTAGATTCAGCTGAGCCACTGCTGGCATTTCTCTGACACCAGCCCTCCCCCTCCATCCTCGGGTAGCTGGTGTTTCGTAGAGGAATCATTGTACTCCAGGGATTCCCCCAAGGGAAAAACCTCCGTATCTCCCAGCAGCTGATCAGGGCTCCAAGGGGTGGGCTCTGCCGAACTGGAGGCGATTGTCAGTGGGAGTGGCAGTCAGGGTAGCAGCAGCAGCAGTGGGCCACTCGGCCCAGAATCAGGCCCTCCGTGAAGGCATGGGGGAACTGCCATGGCAGGCAGCAGCATTCTCCCTCCCCCTCTCTCTGCTGCAGGATCGGGCAGATGGGGAGGGTCGCGCACACACACACACACACACACACACACACACACACACACACACACACACTTTTTGTTATAATCTCCTGGACTCTATGCTGACGCCTGGCAATTGTTACAACAAATTTCATATTTCACAAAGATGCAACGGAACACCTATTAGATATCATGAAAAAAGAAAAATACTTCTACTTGTCCTGGCAATTGTCAGGTGTCAACACAAGAGTTCAGGGGATTATAACAAAAAGTATGTGTGCGTATGTGCGTATGTGCGTGCGCAATCCTACCCTTCATCTGCCGGATCCTGCAGCAGAGAGAGAGGAAGAGGGAGAAAGAGAATTTTTCCCTCGTGGCGAATCCCTGGAATACACTGATCTCTCTGAGAGACACCAGCAATCTTAGGAACTAAGAATAATTTAGTATTGCTGGTCCTTAACTTTAATATTCATTTTCAGCTTCTGTTGTATTGAACACTACTATCAGTGGCCACTTTTAAGAATTCCTGGGACTGCATTCTAAATTTTTGTGGGGCCACACATGGCTGAGAAGCTGTACATTATCCATTTTCACTGTACGGAGTTGCAAAATTATGCTTCTAAGAAAGTCCTTCCTCAAATTTCTACCAGACACAAGTCAAATAGTGGAAAGACAGACTTTTCAGATCTGAAGTGCCATGAGACTGAGTCCCTCTTTAGTCCTTTTTCAGCAAGATCTGCAGGTTTATGCTCTTAATTTCCATGGACATAATTTACCATATTACTATGTCTATCATGCAACAACCCTCCACATAGAACCAGCCCTGCCTCAGTTACAACTTGTAACTCAACATGTAAAGCTCAGTGCTTCACAACTGGAAAAAGTGTACATGGAAGTGTTGAGACACACAGTGACAGCTTTGGACTTTATCTGGTGTTTCTTTTGTGATTTTACATACTTTTGGGGGACAAAGGATCTAAATCTACACCAGCCTGGAACTCGCTATCTGATGATGTTGTTACATCCTCAAACCCCAATAAATGTAACCTTAAACTGTCTACAGTGGACCTCACTCCATTTCTAAGATGTCTGCAAAAGAGGCGTGCATAAGTGCACTAGTGTGCCTACCATCCGTGTCCTACTATCCCCATTTATTTGTACTCATTTATATGTTTATATAGTATGTTTTTACTTATACTTGGTTTTTTTCATATATGATTGACTAAAATGAATGAATGAATGAATGAATGAATGAATGAATGAATGAATGAATGAATGAGAATGGGTAACTTCCCATTAAGAAGATCTCCAATTCAGAACATGCATGGGAGGTAATTGTTCAAGTAAGCTGGTATTAAGATGTGATTGCTCACAATTAACATTGTGAATTGTGCCCAGAAAAGGTCTAGCAGTCAACATTACTTGTAATCTAACAATCACATGCTATTGAAATTGGCTGCTTACAAAAACCTGAATGCGGTATTCTGAGCCAGATAAAGGTTTAAAACAATTTTCAAAGGCAGCTCACATTAGTGAAATAAATATTATCTTTTAACAATTTACCTTACTTCTGCAATCTTGTACCCTGTTTTCCAAAGCCCAGCAAACCCTCTAGGCCAGTGGTGGTGAACTTATGGCACAGGTGCCAGAGGCGACACTCAGGCACGCCATTGCCCAGCACATAGTTCTTTACTAGAAAATGGATGTGGGGCTCAAATGCGACATGGAGTCTGTGGTGAAGGTTAGAGAGGAGAGGAGCTAGGTTGGAGGGCAGCATAGCTCCCAGTGGGCTGCAGAATGTGGAGTAGGATGCCTGAAGGCCCCCTGCAGGCTGCAGAAGCTGGGGGAGGCCATCAGAAGGGCCTCAGAAGCTGGGACAGGCCTCTGGAAGGTCTGCGGTGAGCTCGGGTAGGCTGAGGGGGGATCCGGATGGCCACAAGGGTGCTGATAGGTGTGGGGAGGCTTGCAAGGGAGGCGCCGACAGACACGGGCAGCACCAATGGCCACGAGGGTGTGTGCATGTTGACGTGTTGGCACTTTTTGATAAGTGGCTTTTGAGTTGCAGTTTGGGCACTCAGTCTCTAAAAGGTTTGCCATCACTTCTCTAGGCAGATTTAAGGGAGGATAAAAAACGGCAAAATAATGGAAATCATGTCATTGGTGCAGTAAGTACTGTACTGCAGCAATTTCTTAAAAGTAAAAGCAAGCAGAGTTAAAAGATTTATATACTTCTAAGGTTGGCATGAATGAAAGAGCTTTTCTAGATCAGACATTGTTTTGCTAGTCTCCTACTTTACAAAATTATTAGCTTTGGGGATAATTAGAATATAAAGTCAACAGCTTTTTCCAATTGTTTGCAGATAGAGGTCATTATTCAGGTTGTTTTAAAGCCATCTAATCTATGTTATGATCATTAGAACTTGAGGCAAGAGGCACACTGCTATTTATTTTATTATTATTTATTTCTTAGATTGCATAGACCAGTGTCTCTTAATGCTGGCTGGGGAATTTTGGGGGTTGAAGTCCACCCTTCTTAAAGTTTCCAAGGTTGAGAAACATTGGCATAGACTACCACAATTTTACAATTCTTGGTGATTTATAAAAATAAAATGCCCATAATATAATGATATATTAAAAGTGTAATGAACATAAAATAGCATAGTAGTGACAATTTAAAATTGAAACAGTATAACAGGAACAAGCAACAATCTTAAGTGTTATACTAAGT
>JANHFO010009607.1:20904-31819 GCA_032468095.1 Pareas carinatus | reverse complement strand
TCTCACTGGCTCAAGGTTGACTCAGCCTTCCATCCTTCCGAGGTCGGTAAAATGAGAACCCAGATTGTTGGGGGCAAGAGGCTGACTGTGTAAACCGCTTAGAGAGTTCTGTAAAGCACTGTTAAGTGGTATATAAGTCTAAATAATAAATAAATAAACATGCTAACTCTGTGGCTAGATATATTAAGTTCACATGGGAAGATGTTAAAGAAAATAGTCAGGTTTTCCTGGACTGTTCAGTACTTATTAAGGAAAACAGAAGCCTTAACATGGAAGTTTACAGAAAATTCACACACAGAGATCAGTATTTACATTTTGATTTTCACCACCCACTGGAGCATAAAATGGGAGTGATTAGTCTTACATCACCAGCCTGAAGATTTGCCTACCACTAAAAAAGAAAGAGAAAAAGAACTAAAACACATCAAGGAAGCTCTCAGAACTTGTGGCTATCCAAACTGGCCTTCATCAAATCCCGAAAAAATCCCAGCAGGAGCTTCTCCATAACAGATTACAAAAAGAACAACAAATGAAGAACTGTTGTCATTCCATATGTTGCAGGAACATCTGAAAAGCTCAGGAAGATTTTCAACCGACACTACTTACACTTAATATTACATTTTAAATCCAAGAATACATTAAGGCAGAAGCTTGTCCACCCTAAGGATAAAGCACCCAGATACAAACTGAGCAATATGATATATGCAGTACAATGTCATGAGACATGTGAAGATCTGTACTTTGGAGAAACGAAACAGCCACTTTATAGACACATGGTACAACATAGAAGAACAGACCCATCAGGACAAGATTCAGTGGTCCATCTGCATTTGAAAGACAAAGATCGTTCTCTTGACGACAAAGTCCACATTCTGGACATAGAGGACCACTGGTTTGAAAGGAGCCATCTATATTAAAATTGAACAGGCCTCTATGAACAGCGAAGGAGGAATACGACATCACTTATCTCCTGTTTACAACACAGTCTTTTCAGCAATTCCAAGAAGATTCCACATTTGCACTCTGATTCAGGTGACCCTGATGGCACAGATAAACTAAGTGGCCTCAATGGCTCTCAGAGAGAGTGATAATGACCAGATGAGTGCAAAGGAATATAAATCCTTCCTTTTTCCATCACTGCCATTCAGTCAGAACTGAAGAAGCTTCCTTGATGAGAAGCAAAACATATCCCTCAAGGAAAAAACAAAGTCTAGTTGCCTTTTGAAAAAGCACCTTTGAGACTCCTCCCAATGATTTTGTTTGTCAGAAGCCCATTTGGAAAATCAGAATGGCAATAATGGGAAATCCAGAACTCTGCAACAGTTATGAATCCATGCTATTTTAATAATGTGAACATGGTAATGCTGCCACAATTGTCAAGTGCAAGGATTGGTTATAAGTCACTTTTTTCAGTGATGTTTCAACTTTCAACAGTTGCTAAATGAATGGTTGTAAGTAGAGGATTACTTGTAATTACTTTTACTATACATATGTAAGACCCATTTTTTGTAGAGGGCATGCTTTTTCTAAACAACTCACAGTTTATTGTAAATGTATTTATTTATTTATTTATTTTGCATTAGCAAATAATTTGTCTTCATTCTTATTAATTTAATTTCTTTTTTAAAAAACTCTATTCCACTGTTTACCTTATCCCTGTATATAGTTGTTGGATGTCATGGGAGCCAAGTCTTGGTGCATTTTATGGACCGCTTGCATTCATTATTCTGGTAACATGCATTTACTTCTTCTGCACCTATATGCAATTGAGGCATCACCCAGAACGCAAGTATGAATTAAAGGAAAGGATAGAAGATCAGCAGAGGTTGGCGAGTCCTGAACTTGGCCATAGTCACGTGACAGACATTGGATCAGTTTCCCAGGCAACCTGTTCAATGATGTCTTCATCCTTGTTGGAAAATGAGCACTCCTTCAAGGCTCAGCTTCGAGCTACTGCATTCACTTTGTTTCTGTTTGCTGCCACTTGGACCTTTGGCGCCCTTGCTGTTTCCCAAGGACATTTCTTGGATATGATATTTAGTTGCCTATATGGAGCATTTTGTGTAACGTTAGGGCTCTTCATCCTCATCCATCACTGTGCAAAGCGAGATGATGTGTGGCATTGTTGGTGGTCCTGTTGCCCTTCTCGAAGAAACACCTACTCAGTGCAAGTTAATGTACATCCAAAAGTTAATGTCAATGGTGAAAGCCAATCTCATGCCTCATGCCTTCAAGAATCACCTTGCCCAAGTAAATCTTCTGTTTTTAATCACTCAGCTGTTAGTCATTGCAAACTCACTAATCTACAGGCTGTTCAAAGTCACGTCAACTGCCTTTCACCAGTCACACCGTGTTGTGCAAAAATGCATTGTGATCAGCTCCTGGAAGATGAAGCTCATATTCATGTACATAATGAGGGGACTTTCAGACCCAATATGCACATTCATAGATGTTTGAAAAGTAGAACTAAACCCCGATATTTTTTCCGACATCAATCTGTAGGAGAAAGGGAGTATGCTTACCACATTCCTTCAAGTATTGATGGCAGCATACACAGTTCACATACAGACAGTCCACATAGTACACATGAAAGTCACCTAGGCCACAGACGGCCATGTTGTGCCAAAAACAGTCCCTATCCAACCATCACTCAGCCTGAAAGTAGTGATGCAAGTACTGTGATCTATAGTTGTGCTAAAGTCCCAGAAACTGAGACAGGCCCTTCTCATACTGCTCATTTTGAAATGCATCCACGGACACAATCCTTACCATTTTGCACAACTAGCCACAATGGAATTTTAAAGGGAAACTTGCATGAAGCCATGATCTACAGTTCAGATAGTACAGGAAATATTAAAACAGGGCCATGGAAGAATGAAACTACTGTGTAGTTAGTAGGCCACATTTCTCAACTTGCAACTCAAAGCATCTTAGACTGCAAACCTATATACAGCAATTTGGGAGTAAGCCCAATTAAATTCTGTGGACTTACTTCTGAGTAGACCTAGGTAGGTTTGTACTGTTTGTCTTTGTTTTCCTTCTAAGCTGAATAAGATTCTACATGTTTGTGTAGCACATGAGATAACTGTATAGGTTTTCAACCTGTTTTTTTCTTAATAAGAAAGGGGTTTTAAAAAGCAGGGGCAGTCTTGAAATTATTTTTAAAAGAATGATAGAAAATGTTCAAGGAAGAACAAAAGCATAAACCTAGGAAGCAGACTATAGGTAGTCCTTGACTTATGACCATAACTGTCATTGGAATTTCTGTCGTACGCTGTTGCAGTCATAAGTAGAGTTAGACCCAATTTTACGACAATTTTTATGGTGGTCATTGTGAATCATTGCAATTGTTGATCACATGGTTACTAAACAAATCTAGCTTCTCCAAAAAAAATTGCCCCAAATCATGTAACAGCAGGGTGCAGCAACTGATCATAAATATGAGTTAGTTGCCAAGAACTCAGATTGTAGTCACATGTCCATGAAGGTACTGCATCAGTGATAAATACAGTCCATGTCATAAGTTATTTTTTCCAAGGCCAGCTTATCTTTGAAACATCGTTAAACAAAAGGTCATAAATTGAGGACTACCTGTATCATGTAATGTGGTATTGTTTTTATTTTATTTTTTTATCTGTATTGGAATCAGATACTTTTCTACACATATCAGCATCACAGCTTTTCCTTGATTATTTTTTGCAACAAAATTGATCTTCTATTGATTTTTGAAACCAGCAGAAAAAGAAATGGTTTTATAACCAGTCTAAGACGGCTTTTTAGGCCTATAAAAATGATACTGCCTCTAAAGATCTTCTGTAGCATAGGACGTGAAAAACCTTGTCATGTATGTTACTGTTCTGTCTTCTTTCTCTTTGGAAGGAAACATTAGGTAAAGTCTTACATTAACATCTACAGTGCTGTCCTGGTTCTATTTCTTTCTTTGTTGTTAAAATTATTGCTAACAATAATATTTTTAATTTCTGCATGACACCTGTCAGAATAATGCCATTTGTTGTTTTCTAATGTTGCATATGTACAAAGGAAAAATCCCTATTATAAAAGGCTGTGACTATCCATGTTGGTATTAATCTAGAGCATTTTGATTCTGCGAAAAGAAAAAAGGAAAAAAAAATCTTCTGCACTCCTTTAAGTGGCACAATCTTTTCTATGTTAAAAGATTGCTTTGATAAAGGTGCACTCAAATGTCTCTGCAAAGCATGTCTCATTGAATGTGGCACTGTGTATGTCTCTAGTAGCTCTCTCTCTCCGCCAGTTTCACTCTTCAGTCCATTTGCCTTTGGCAATTAATCTGTGACTAGCCCTATCATCAATCAAGGCAAAGTAGTGCTTTTCCATTAACTCTTTGAGGACTGCAATTATTTGCTTAAGAAATAAACTAGGGCATCTGCAGCCCCAGCTAAGCACTTTGAAAATGCATTGATGTTAATGAGAAAGACAACCTGAGTACTGACCTGCATTTTTTAAACACTGAAACCCAAAGTTTGACAATGTTTCGAGATTGGAGGGAAGACTTATATGTGCATTGTTATGCCATGGATCATCATCATAACAGTGCAGTCCAGGAGTAACTAGTAAAAGCTTTGTGACTTTGATGGCCATTTTAAGCAAACCCCTGGCCCTCATTGCTAAGGAAATGCATATAGGAAATTTCACTGTAATGAAATATCACTTAAGAGCAGATGTTTAAATTATTCTGTATTTGAGATGAAATAATCTTTGTCACGCCTTTTAATCCATTGCTCAAACAAAAATGGGATTACCTTTATATTTCCATACATATTTGACCCTTCACTGATTTATTCTGTTCAAATCTAGTAATCTCTAGGGCCAGCATTACTCTCTGTTCATAAACTTTCAGCAAAAAAAATTTGTTTTTATAGTGGGGGGGGGAGAAAAATCTATCTATGAATATCTGAACACATTGCACTAATAAACATAAATAAGAGAATTGCTGTATAGTTGCTGTTTAAGATTTAAAATAAAGTACAGTGCAGTTTTAAATTGGTGACTTAATATGAATAGAACCATATAGCTCAAGGTGTGGTGGGAAGTGGTGATGAAAAATAGCCAGTAATCCCACGCTTAAAGAAAAAGGCCAGGGAAGCAATCAACAAAGTCAATATGGAATCCACTACCCCATCACTGAAGCCCTGCCCCCTTTTTGCAAGCATTGTAAAAATAAAGGGGACCAGCTTTGATGATATAACTACACCCCAATCTGGATTTTTTTCTACCAACTCTGCCGATACTCTTGAAACAGTATTATGTGGATGTTAGAAGCCAATTGATAAAAATGTCACACATTCAATTAACCTTAACAATTTGTTTTTTTCAGAATTTTTTTTTTGTTTCACTGTCAATGAGCTTCTCCTCCCGACAAACTCAACTCTATTGAGTTCAGTTCATTATCTGTTTCATTATCAGCACATTCTAAATCCATTTATGTTCACACTGTACATAAAGGGTGGTATAAAAATTTAAATATAAATAAATAAATAAACAAAATAAATGATTTTTAGTAGGATACTATAAACATGTTGGTCAGATGAATGTGTTCTGCAGTCTTTGCAGCTGGGAATTAAGTACTCAAAGGGTTAATGCTCAGTATCTGAGTACAAGGAATTGTCTTTTTCTTTCCAGTATTTTTATAAAATTCAAACACACACACCTACATGTGTGTGTATATGTGTATGTGTGTGTGTGTCTGAGTATATACACACATACATTCATACATACATACATACATATATACACACACATACATATACACTAAATTGTAACAAATAATGTATTCATTTTGTGTGTATGTTTACACACACTGTTCTTATGTGTGTCTTTCAAAAGTGAACAAAATGCACTAAGTAGGTGTTGAGATATGAACAGAATTTCATCTTTTCATGATTGCTTCTTTTAGATGATAAAAAAATTCCCGAGCTATTTATGTATCTGCTGTATATGCTTGAACTGTCTCAGAACTAAAATACAGTATTTTGCATTGTGAGTATATTTCCTAATTTTTAATCAACATTTTTTTCATGGACACAACACCTTCAGTCCACAACATCAGTGAAACTGTGTATAAATACGTTATTCAAAGCCACTTTTCTGTATCTCAGTGATATTTATGATATTCTGTATTAGCTATATTCTACAAGAACTCTAGAATTATGCAAAATAGCTTGCACATGCTGTGAGATACAGGGAAAATAGTCACTCTGCAGAAATATATCCACACAATGTTTCTAGCTTGTCTTTCCCTTGCCAACATTGTTCTGTCTTAAGGAAACCAAGCAAAGATAATGAAATGGGTGATGCTTTTCACACGAAATAATCTTTGGCATAAATCTTCCCCGAAGACTAATGTTCAGCATTAATACACCTTTCATTTTGTGTCTGAAGTTAGATTCTAACATGAAATGTGACCCAAAATCATTTTGTGCTTTTGTCTCTCTCTTTCTCCTCTTTTTTTAAAAAATCTAAAAATTTACATTCAGTATTTTTTTTCTCCTGATTATTGGCATAGATTATTTGTTTTATTCCCTTTGCCAGGTCTTGGAATCAGATACGTAATTTTATTTAATTTCAAATTTTCTGTACATGTAATTGAATCAGAAATTGTCTAATATAGCGGCTGAGACTACCATGGGCCAGTTTTGGTTACACAAAGCATAAATGAAACAGGAATAGGAATAATAGGAATAATCTTTCCCAAGATGTATCTTCCAAAGGAATCTAACAATTTGCATGATTCTGTTTTTTCCTAAAAATAAGGAATTTCATTACATACTGTATCCTGCCTAGAAGTTCAGGATTTAAATCCAATAAGACTAGAATTATGTTGGCAAAACCAGCAGCATAGATTTCCTAACCTCAATAAGCCTCTTTTGTGTCCTCAAAATCTGCTTTCCTGTCTTCATCTTTCCAAAATAAATATTGAGAATATTTAGGTGCTCTTGAAAGGAAGAAGAGAGTTAATCATGCCAAAGTTATGGCATATGAATTTAATAAATTATTATATGCTCATGCAATTTTAGATTTCATATCTTATGAAATTATTGATTTCATAAGATATTGATTACAGTTTTTCTCTAGTAAAAGATGAATTGTAAAACCCTAAACCTTAAAATATTCTGATTGTAAAATCAGATTGTAAAATATTCTGATTGATTAGACTTGAAGGGAAAACATATTATCCTACACTATACAGAAATTTGAGCCTAGGTGTAATTAACAAGTAGAACTCATACTTTTTCTTGAAACAAGAAAGGCCTTAGCAGCAGAAGTTACTTGTTCCCTAAAATCTGATACCATTTCCAGTGTTCATCTTCCATCGATCTAATACATCTCTTACTTACAAAAACACATACATATAAATTTATGTTGTAATATGCCAGTTTGGTGTAGTGAAATTGAGAGGCCAATTTCTAGCCTTAACCACTTGCCTTAGACAGAAAACCAGTGCCAGTCATCTCAGCTTTAGGAAGGGGACTAGGGCAAGCCATTTCTGAAAACCATGCCAAAAAATGCAAGGACTATTCCAGCCATGAATCAAAAATTTACTTGAAGACACACATACACAAAAATCCTTAGCATTTTGATCTTCAACCTCAAATTTAAAGTAACCCACACAAATAACATGCTTGCAGTTATTTTTCGCATATGGAGACTTGAATGAACTTTCATCCCAAGCATCTACAAAAGAGATTTTTAATCTAGAATTTATATTCCATGGCATTCTTCTTTTGTGGTTGGTTTGAGTTTTGTTAAAGTCAGTCACTGTACAGTTGATAACGATGTTTTTTTCTGCCTCTTCTGGCTATGGATTTGGTGAACATCCTGGATGGTGAATGTCCTATCACACAGCACCCAGATTTCTGTATTGTTTAATGTCCACAATTAATTGAGCTTTTCAATTAATTCCTATATTAGTTCCTGTATTAGTAATTTTATTTTATTTTCTTGAAATATTAGTACCATATTTGTCCTGAAAAATCAAAATATAAGTTAATTCAGAATGAAATAATCACAAAATATGTAATGTTTTAGATATAGATACACAAGAATGTGAGAATGAGATTGTCATTTCTTTTCCAGAAGAAAGAATAGAAGCTCTCCCTCTTAATCGGGAAAAATATATATGTAGGATGACCTACTATATTGTAAGAAATGTTTGGAGCTATGTATTTTTACTTTGAGGGGTGGAATTGAACAACTTGCCATGGCCATCTTGTCGCAGCCAACCTGGTGTGGACCTCTCAGCACAGTGAACTCGCCATGGGACAACTCGCAATGGCTCAATATTTGCCTGGGCAAAATATTATTATGCCAAAAATTGGGCTGGGCCAGTACTTTAGTCACAGTATTCCTTAAAATCAGAGGAAACTCTAGATCTCTTGCTCTGAAATGATCCACAGATCCTCACAGAAAATTTTGATATCCACAACTGCCTCTTCGTTTTGGCCATCTGCTCACACATTTTAGCAGGATTTGTATTTCATATGAATTTTTTCCAAACTTCTCTTAGAGGCATTTCCATCACATTAAAAGCTGTCGTCCTATAATTTTGCCTAGAATGGCCAACAGTGGTTCTTTCTTCATCATCTATTGCTATGGTATTTCTACAATCTGCTCTGTATTAATAACCACTTAATAATAATAGAAGAAGCAATTTTAGGATTCCATCAGTTCACATGCTTTTTCCCCTTCCAAAATTCCAAAAGCCATGTTTTTCCCCTTCCAAAATTACCAATCTCTGTGAGCTATCTGGAGTGCTACATGTACATTCATTCTTTGTTCAAAAGAATTTGGTAACCAAGAACAAAAATTAGCACTTGAAGTAACTCTCAGAATAAAATAGAATTCAAGAAAGGTTTGAACTTCCATGACATTTCAGTTCTGTAATGCCATGCTATGATTTGCATGGAAGACATACTCTAAACATGTCTATGACAGACAAAGCATACAGCTTGCTTTATAGACACATAAAATCTAAAATTGAGAGTGGATGGATGAGGAAAAAAGATGAATGTGTTTACATAAACATGGTTGAATATTATCTGTAAATGTGCCCAATATTAACCATTAGTCAAACATATTTCCAGAAGAATGCAAATTCTCATTTTATTTGTCTGCATTAATATAATCTGTGTTTCGCTTTCTAATTCTAAACATGAAAGCTCATATATTTTAGATCAGTGGTTCCCAAAGTGGGCAGTACTGCCTCCTGGGGGGCAGTGGGATGGTGCAGGGGGGTGCTGCCCAGAGGGTGCAGGAGCACAAGGCTCCCTGTGTGTAAGGAGCATAAGGCGCAGCACGGAGGCCGTCTTTGGAGTGCTGTCCTTGGCCCGCCATGCTGCCACCGCCGCTAGTTTGACAAAGCAGCGCACCTTTCGTGCTCTGCTTTAGGATCCTTACATGCCAGAAGGCTTGTGCCCGCCCCCGTGCCTTCTAAGCAATGCCCTGCTCTTGCCTCTGACGAGGGGGGGACAAGCGGGGTCATCCCCAGCTTTTCACTGCTGATCCTGCTTAACAAGCATGGTGTGACTTCTGAATTCTGCCTGGCTCATGAGTCAACATCGAACTGAGGAAATCTAAGATGAAAGTCTCTGAAACCCAGCTGAACACAATTAGGTATGGAAAGTGTGGCATTCCTTCCATGAGGAGCTGAATCTGCAAGAATTATTCTTTTGAGGGCAAAGTGATTTCTCTGGGCATCGCTAGTAAGGTTTTTTTTTCCCTCCCCAAGCTGGCTCTGCACATTGCCAGTAAGTTTTTTTCCCCTCCCCAAGCCGGAGTTCTGCACTCTGGCAGCAAGAGAAAGGTGAGTGCTATGGGTGACGGGGGAGGGCAGGGGGAGTGAAGCGCCAGAGCACGCTGTGTGTGTGTGTGTGATGTATGTATCTGTCTCTGTGTGCATCTGTCTCTCTATTGCTCGCTGTGTTTCTCTCTCTCTCATTCTGTGGGTGTGGGTGTGGGTGTGGGTGTGGGTGTGGGTGTGGGTGTGGATGTGGGTGGGTGTGGGTGAGAGAGAAAGAGAGGGAAAGAGAGAGAGAGAGAGAGTCTCATTCTATATGTCTCTCTCTCTCTTTCTCTCTTTCTCTCTCTCTCTGTGTCCCTGTCTTTCTCTACCTTTCTGTGTCTCTCTCATTCTCTGTGTGTGAGAGAGAGAGTCTGTCTCTCATTCTCTTTCTCTTTCCCTCCCTTTCTCCCCCTCTTCATCCCTCTCATTCTCTCATTCTCTCTCTCCCTCTCTCAGTCTCTCTTTCTCAGTCTTTCTCTTTCTCTCTCTTGCTCTCTCTCTCTCTCTCTTAAGTAGGAAAAATATCATACTAAAATGTGTAATATTTAAATTATCTTCAATTACTTTGTAATAATCAAGCTAACTTTAATAATTTTTCTACAATTAAACAATCCTTAAAGATTTTGTTATGATTAAATAAGCATTTATGATTTTGTTATAATTAAATAAGCTTTTTTAATTTGGTTACATTAAATAGGTGTCTTTTATATTAATAAAATGGAAGTTCTCTCATCATTATTTTACAAATGCATGTACCTTTTTAAAAAATTCATATTGGTGGTTCTCGGGATGTCAAATTATGAAGGTGGTGGTCCCTGAGGTCAAAAAGGTTGGTGACCACTGCTCCAAACAAAAAAATTGACTCCAAATTACTGAAGGTGGTGATTTAAGACTCCTGCTAAGTGACTTAAAACCAGACAATGGAAAATTGGTATCACTTCATCATGCCCATCCGTCACATTCGGAATTCACTGAACAGTGAAGTAGTTACTACATTTTACTGGACAGGATCCTGGGCCGGCTGAACCCGACCACATGTTTATTGGACCCGTGCCCTTCCTGGCTGGTGCTGGCCACCCGGGAAGTGACACGAGG
>JANHFO010009601.1:26941-39226 GCA_032468095.1 Pareas carinatus | reverse complement strand
GCCTTACTGAAGTCTAGATATACTCTGTCCATAGCATTTCGCTGGTCTACTAATTTAGTCACTTTGTCAAAGAATGATATAAGATTGGTTTGGCATGATCGGTTTTTAGCAAATCCATGCTGACTTCTAGTTATAACTTTATTTGTTTCTAGTTGTTTGCAGATCTTTTTTTTAATTATTTTTTCCAGTATCATCGTGGGATGTTAGGCTGATTGGTCTGTAGTTTCCTGGATCAGTTTCCCCCCCTTTTTTAAAAAGATGGGAACCAAATTGGCTCTTTTCCAGTCCT
Organism: Pareas carinatus; assembly: GCA_032468095.1. Taxonomy (NCBI): domain Eukaryota; kingdom Metazoa; phylum Chordata; class Lepidosauria; order Squamata; family Pareidae; genus Pareas; species Pareas carinatus. Next base: position 38,937 of record JANHFO010009601.1, on the reverse strand, counting down.
CAGGTAGTTCCCCAGTGCTCCAGGTTTTTTGAAAGATATGGTACAATGGCCCTGAGATGACAGAATTTTCTATGATGATGAAGAAAAAAAAACCAAACAAACAAAACATCTAAAGTGTTTTTTTTTAACTCCACAGATATTGGACTTGTGCATCAAGCCTGCCAGTTACTTGTCTTACAGTTGTTCCACACGTAGTTCTTTAGACCCTGATAGTCAAGTGCAGGTCAGTGCTCAGATAGGAGGAGGGGGGGAACATCACAGTGGACCATCAAACATAACCAGATTACATTTAAGCCCAGGTGCCAGTGTCTTCATAAACTTGGTTTTGATTTTCAGGAAATGCCTGCAGTCTTGTACGGGTCAGCCATGAATGAAACTGGTTTTGGACAACCTCAGACAGCCCTTGCTTGTAAAACTGTTCCATACACAAAAAAGAAACCAGTTCCTAAGCCTCTGTTTGCCTTTAGCCCAGAAAGAGAAATGCCAAAACCTACAAAAAAAGTGAAACGATCTGTTTGTTACAAAAAAAAGACAGATGCTTCGGAAACGACATTAAAGACAACTCATTATGCAGTTCAATCTTCAGAAGAGTTTTCATGCCAGGTAAATTGTAATCTATGGTTAAAACAGTTATTTCTAATATGTACGTCTGTATATACTTTGTTTACATGAGAGATGAATGAAAAGTAATATATCCACCTCCACAACTTTAGTTTAAATAGGAATATTTTAATAAATAAGACAGGAGTTCTTGAAATGAACTCTATTGCTACCTGCGTTTACTTCTCCACATAATTTACCACCATTTGCTGCACACATTTGTCAAAGATGGGCAAGTTTCTTAACGCCATCGTGAAAGAACCTCAAATTTTATATCCTCATCCAACATCTGACAGTCCTTTCTACCAAACAGTTGCCCCCAAATTCCTTCAAGGTTGGGAAAAGTTATTAATCACAATGCACCAGGTTTGGAGTGTATGATGGATGGGATAAGACAGTGGGATCCAACTTCATAATTTGCCTTTTGGCTGGCTTGCGTGGGGTGATGCCTGTCACTGCTGGAATGCCTCAAACTCTCCTCCTTGGGTTTCCAAACTCTCATTAATTATTGTTTCAATTTTTTCAATGTGACAGTATAGTGCACTGAATTGATAGTAGTGTCAGGTTCAAGAAAACTCATGTGAATAACACCATCTGGGTCACCAAATCTTTAACAATGAGGATTCCCGTTGAAGATCAGAATTATAGCTGGCAGCAATCTTTCCTCTGCCATATGCAACAGGTTTTATTTTTGACAAGAACACTGTGGATTGCTCCTTTTCCTCCCTTCCCACCTATACTTTAGTGCAGGGGTCCCCAACTCCCGGCCTGTGGATCAGCACCGGACCGCAGAATGCCAGCAACCAGGCCGTGCAAGCAAGCCAAGCCCCATTCACAAGATGCAGGCAGCACGCAAAACCATGCCCCCACCGATCTACGGAAAACCCTTTTTCCATAGAACCGGTCCCGAGTGCCCAAAAGATTAGCAAAATATGCACATTCCTCCAATCACTTGAAGATTCTTCTGCAAAATTGTTTATGTTAAAATATTTTTAATCCTCCTCCTTCAAAATCTGCTGCTGCATACTTTGATTTCCTACCTTCCTATGAATTTGCAGGATACGGTTCCCAGACCATTTAGGGTACCTTTAAGATTTGTTGACTGGCCTCAGCTCTTCATGCTTCAAAATCAGGTACTACTGTCTTTGCACTTAATGAAAAAAATAGGCTTCAGTTTTGAATGAGCACATATATGTTTACGTTTGGTTTAATTTCCAAGTATAATCTACTCTTGTCAGTTTGTAATGATAAAAGAAGTGAGAATGTGGGAATGCTGTTTTCAATTTTATCTGTTTTTAGATAAAATCCATAAACTTTATACTTTCTTCATGTATATGTAACTGAAATTCCATTTCTTTTCTCTAAGGACTTTGGATTACTGGATTATTCCCTTTTTTCTTGCCTAGTGGGAAAGGGTTTTCTATTATCATTATTACAGATTTTAAAATGATTTTAAGTAATGTTATTAAAGCAGAAATCACAAAAAGGAATGAATTTGGAATGTCTCCCCTATTATCATGGTTATTATAGTGTTCAGTGGGGAAAGACTGACTTGTTCTGTGGACTACCCATTTGGATAAAGTTTCCTTATTTTGTTGTAAGATTGTATCACAAAAATGAAAAGACAAAAATACTGTAACTGGATTTGTTTTATAAAACATTTGCACATTTCTTTCAAATTTTGAAGATGGTATTTTATTTTATAGGACGGATTTTGGCAACTTACCTCTGAGCTTGGGATGCTTTTAGAACTTGATGTGCATCATTTAATTAATGTTTCACTTGCAGAAAAAGGAATACAGTCACTTGGTATGGTTCTGTCATTTTTAGCGTGTATTTGTACTTTTCAGCAGGAAAATAGGCTGGAGTCCTATTCAGATTCTCTGAGAAGACAGAATTACTTGATAAATTCGTTATCAATTAATCGCTTTTCCTACTGTGAAAAGTTAGCTATAGTCCACGGTTTGTAATGAACAGTTTCTCTGGATTGAAACCATAATACTTAAAATGGACTCCTTGGAAAAAATGTTGATGCTGGGAAAGATTGAAGACAAAAGGAGAAGGGGACGCAGAGGATGAGATGGTTATAGTGTCATTGACGCAGTGGACATAAACTTGAGCTGACTTGGGGAGACAGTGGAGGACGGGGGGGGCTGTCTCGCTGTGCTTCATGGATTGCGAAGACTTAGCGATGGAATAACAAAAAACAATAATGCTAGGAAATGAACTTAGTTTGCTGAAAAAGAACATCTATTTTACGATAAATCTTTAATTTTTTTAAAAAAAATCTCTATTCCAGGCCAGATTAATAACTGTCAGTAACACATCTTTGCAGAGCTATGGAGCAACAACTGCATGTCAGTACATTAAAAACTGTAAATGTTATCAAAACACAAAAAAATGTCTTGCCATGCTTTTGCTTTACATAGATTCTTGCAAATCCTGTTTTAAATTGAGGCTGCGTATTTATATTTCATGTCTTCTGAAATGATGATTAACAGACATTGAATTCTTTTTTTCATAATGTGAACTTGTGACTTATAGAGGTGTTTTCACCTCTTCTTAAAATAACGTCAACAAGACAAGGGCGTGCTTGATTGGGGCTTAGCGCAGTTGGTATTTCAAGCGGACGCCAATAAGATTGAAAGATGACAAAGGCAAACTGCTTGTATGGTTGCTAGGAAGATTGTAAGGGTGTCCGTGTAGTTATCCAGAGCCAAGCCTGATTTGAGGGTACCTTTTCTTTTTTATATCTACAGGGAGCAAGGGATGTATATAATCAAAATCTTTGGATATTCAAGATTCAGATAAGACTATTTTAACAAGTGTGATCAAGAATTAGCTGTTTAAAATGAAACACGCACAATTCCATTGTTTCATTTTATCCCCCCTCTAGGTCCAAAAGGAAAAGAGAAGCTGTTGCAGCTGATTGCTACCCTTCTAGTGCTCCAGGCTGTATGTTTCAAACAACTGGAAGGCCTTATCTTCAAATCTCTAATGAAATTGAAATACTCTCCTCCATCATGGTATACTTGGGAACAAAAAACAAAATAATATTCAGACTGTTTTGGAAACATATGATTTTTAATAAGTTACACCATTCATCTGCAGTTTCAGTAAGAAAAATGCATCCGTTCACAAAGCAATATAAAAATGACAACCAGACTAAATTCATAACTTCCCCTTCAATTAAAAACATTTAAAGATTGTAAGAAACTCCTCCTTTGGCACCCAGTTCTCTGTTCCATGGCATTGCTGTTATTTAATTTATTTAAAGAGTGGGAAGCTGGCAGGGTACAGATTAAAGATCTAACCTGCAGTGGCATTTTTCTGTCTGAGAAAATCTCACAAAGCCTTTGATGGCCAGCGGACATTTTAAGAAAATCAACAGTTGGTTGCTGCAGACAGAAGTGTTGTTTGCAATTGTGTTTACTTTTCAAGAAAAAGACAAAGATCAGCTGGGGTAGTAGATGGCCTTTATGTGGGCCAGAAGAAGTGACTCAACTGTATCCGTTACCTTTCTGGTAAAAGCCTGCGATGTGACTAATTATGCTCATTGTGGCAGCTACTCTGTGAATAGATACTCCTGTCTAACTCTCCCCCCCTCAAAAAAAACCCCACAGCTAATTCTTAAAATCCAAGTAAGCCTATTAGCCTCCCAAATTTATCTATCCATAGATAGAAAGTGCTTTTTCAGATAAACTAGTCCTAAATCAATCAATCCTTTGAATGATAAAAGCATTGAAATTGGACCCCAAAATATTCTATATCCACTATATTGGGCATTTCTGCACTTTGTGATTTAAATGTGAATCCTGTTTGGAGACATACCAAGCATCAGAATAATTTTTAATACAATCTGCACATCATGCTTGTTATTACAGTAGTCTCTGACTTACAACCATTCGTTTGGTGACTGAAGTTACCATGGACCCCCCAAAAAGTGACTGTTTTTCACAATTATGAACATTGCAGCATCCTTGTGGTCACGTGATCAAAATTTCAGCGCTTGGCAACTGGCATGTATTTATGGCCGTTGCAATGCCCCAGGTTCATATGCTCACTATTTGCAACCTTCTGACAAGCAAAGTCAGTGAGGAAGCCAAATTAAGTTAACAACCATGTGACTAACTTAACTACTGTGATAAGAAAGGTCGTAAAATGAAGCAAAGTTCACTTGACAGTTGCTTTGCTTAGCAATGAAAATTTAGGACTCAATTGTGGTCATAAATTGAGGACTATCTGTATTCCAAATTGGAGTAATTGAATAAAGGTACAGTACAGGTAGTTCTCGAACAGTTCATTTAGTGACCCTTTAAAGTTATAACAGCAATGAAAAAAGTGACTTATGACCATTTTTCACACGACCTTTGTAGCAGCTTGATCATGTGATCAAAATTCAGATGCCTGGCAACTGGTACATAATTATGACCGTTGCTGTGTCCCAAGATCATGTCATCACCTTTTCCTACCTTTTGACAACCAAACTCAATGGGGAAGTCAGATTTACTTCACAACCGTGGGACTAACTTATCAACAGCAGTTATTCACTGAAACAGCTGTGGCAAGAAAGGTTGTAAAATGGAACAAAACTTACTGTATTCAACAAATGTCTCAACTACAGAAATTTTGGGCACAATTGTGGTCGTAAATCGAGGATTACCTGGAGTTGGTTTTGCTGTTGCTGTTTTGCAGTGAATATTCTTATCTATTTTTCTTTCTTTCACCACTGTTTACAGGGCACTTAATCCAGTAAGGAAAGCAATTGAGTGGGCAAACAGACGTAACCGTGAATTTCCAGGTGTTTGCCAGCGTCTTCAGCTTGGAAAAGACTGGGATGATGCCACTAAAACGCTCCTGGGTATTTAAGCAATGAAATCAACATACTTCATGCTTCTCCTTCTCTTAATAATTGAACACTACTATCCTGTTTCCCTGACAATAAGCCCTAACATAATTTTTCAGACTGCTTGTAAATATAAGCCCTGCAAAAATTGATATAAGACTGGGTCTTATTTTCAGGAAACACAGTAAGTATGTTCTTCTCTTACTAATGAACATGACTCACAGTAAAAGCACACTATCACTGATTTCCTTATTTAAGATAATTATGCTGATATTCAAGTTGGTACTTTTTGTTATCTTTATGTATTTCATTATGTACATTGACACTCAAGAGTATCAGCATACATATACTTTTTGTTCTCTTTATATATTTCATTATGCATTCAGGTTGTAATCAAGAATGTTATTGTTTGAACCATTCAGCCATGTTGGTGACTTTATAGGCAAGTGCTCTCTAGGCTGCTCTGTCAAGCACAGCTTCATTCAGTTGTTGGATGTTCATCTTTGTGTCAGCCAGTGTGTTCTTTGCTTGCCCCTTCTTATTCCACTAACCTTTCCTAGCATCACTGATTTCTCCAATGAACTCATATGCATGACATAGCCAATGTAAATCAGACATCATCTTGTGATTTTGGCTTCTAATGATGTGTCTGGTTTTATATAAGCATAATATAAGAATATGCTTGTATAAATAATTACCCATGCATTCTAGAAACACGATCTAAACCACACTATTTTTCTTCTCACCCTATAAATACAGTTATTTTTTAAGTTTCAGAAATACTGCTTGCTTTGTTAAAAAATGTTTGGTTTCAGACATTTTGGTTTCTATCATGTACAATTTATTTAATAAAAATCAAATTATTGAAGACTTGCTCATTCTTATGTTCAATTGTATTTAAGGGAAAACTGAAGCATAGAAAAGCAACAAAATACAAATGAGAAAAAAATATTTTCAGTCGGAGAAAAGAAGGTGCAACTACTGTTAAGTTCAGTAAAGGAAACTTTGTTTTCAGCAAACTAAATTTTATAAAAGTAATTATTTGCCAAATTTATCTAGTCACCCAACTCGCATAATGTGACTTTGAGCAATATGCAAAGCTTTTTTAAAAAAAACCAAACCAAAACAACAAAATAACCAAAAGCATAATCATTAAAAACATTTTAAAAAATCTGTGACAGAACACATTTAAGTTTTCCTAGCAATGCAACCACTTGACAGGATGTAGCCGTATTACAAGGATTCCCACCCGGATGGCAAAGCTGAGTCTTCAAAGCCAGGGGATAAAATCCTAAAGGTTGGGCACCATGTCAGAAAAGGATCTCCTCTGGGGTTCAGATGACATTCCTTTGTGGACGGAATCTGCAATGTGACCTTCCTGCCAGACCTGATGTGATGGGTAAATGGGATTGGGAGGACAATCCCTCAAATAACCGGGCCCCATGCCATGAGAATTTGGAAATCAAAATGTATTTTTTTACAGTATGTTATTTCAGAGCGGGGTTGGCCAATCTCCCAGGTCAGAAAATGGCATTCTGCTCCTGCTTGCTGATTTCCTTCAGCTAATTTCCACATTTTGAGAGCACACTTCTTTCTTATTCAGATGCACATGGACTTCAGTACAGGTAGTTCTCAATTTAGGACCGCTAAATTTCTGAGCCCAAAATTTATGTTCTTAAGTGAGACCTTTGTTAAGTGAGGTTTTTTTCCATTTTATGAACTTTCTTGCCGCAGTTGTTAAGTGAATCACTGCAGTTGATTGGTATTGTGTGGCCCTCCTTAGTTAGTAACCCAGTTGCTAAGTGAATCTGCCTTCCCCATTGACTTTGCTTGACAGAAGGTCGCAAAAGGTGATCACATGACCTTGGGACACTGCAACCATCATAAATATGAACCAGTTGCCAAGCATCTGAACCTTGGTCATGTGATCATGGGGATGTTTGCAAAAGTCAGTTGTAAGTCACTTTTTTTTAGTGCCGTTCTAACTTTGTTTAGTGCCGTTCAAACCGTTGTAAGTTGAGGACTACCTGTATAGGTGGGAAATTCACTTAAACTCTGCAAGTGGAATGGGAGAAGTGCACCCTAAAGCCCTCAGCTATCGAAAATTCAAGATATGCCATTCTTGTGTGTTACAACAGATCGGAGAAAATCCACGCTCGGTACTGGGATAGAAAAAACCACAGGGTATAAACTAGATCGGGCTGGCCAAAGATCGCGCGCATGCGCTCCACGCAAAACCCTTCAGGTAGCTTTTCCTGAGCTCTCTAACCCTCCCACCCCCGCCCCATTTCCCGTCGCGTTCGCTGGTTGGCTTCTTTCCGCCCTATGAGCGATTGCTCTGATTGGCGGCCGCTGTGCCCACCTCCCTGGCCTCGCGGGGAGCGATTTGCAGGGAAGGCCCCCGCCGCTCGCTCAGCAACCAATGAGGGCCTTCGACTGTCTACACGCGCGGGCGGGGAAGCGAGATGTTGTCTTTAAAGACTCGCCCCCGGCATGGCGGCTGCCGTGAGCGGGCCTGAGGAGAAGGAGGCGGCGATGGCGGCGAAACCGCCGGAGGATGGCCGGACGGGCGGAAGCGGGATGGAAGCGGGGACGGCGACCGTGGCTACGGGAGCCGGTGGACGCGGCGAGAGCGAGGACGAGGAGGAGAGCAACGTCTACGAGGTGGAGAAGATCTTGGACATGAAAACGGAAGATGTAAGTCCGGTGAGGGGCGGGCTCCGCCGGGGCAGGGCAGGGCGGAGGTGGCCTCGCCAGGCGCTTCCTCTCGCCCTTCCCGGGAGAGGGGAGGAGAGCGGGGCGAGGCGGTTCTCCTGACGTTTCCCGCCCGGATCTTCTTCCTCTCTTTCGGCAGCCAGGACAATAGCGAAGGAAACGCGGGGCGTTTGGGCAGCAGAGATCAGAACTTGGCCTTCTGGCTCTTAAGCGCTTTAGGAGGGAAAGTTGCAAAAGCAAAAAATAAAATAAAATAAAAAGTTGACTAAAACATCTGAAGGAAGGTTGCAGGAATCGGCTGTGGCCGCTCCAGAGAAAAGAAGGGCCAGGGCTGTCATGATGGCCGTATTCCAGTCCTTGAGGGGCTGCCACGTAGAAGAAGGAATCAGATTATTCTCCAAAGCACCAGAAGGCGAGACAGGATGGAAACTACTCAAGGAGAGAAGCAAGCTGGAATTAAAGAGAAACTTCCTAACAGGGAGGACCGTAAACCTGTGGAACAGCTTTGCCTTCCGAAGTTGTGGGGGCTTCATCGCGGGAGGTTTTGAAGAAGAGTCTGGACAGCCACTTGTTTCAAATTGTGTAGGGTCCCCTGCTTGACCAGGGAGCTGGACGAGAAGATCTCCAAGGTCCTCTCCAGCTCCGTTCTGATTGATTGATTGACTGGTTGCAGTTTGCACGAGAAACCAAAGAACAAGGCTAGGGCCCAGTTCAGTTGGCCTGCCTTCGGAGAGAATTGCCTAGCCTTACCGAAGTCAAAGCATCTTGAACTGAAATGGACAAGTGGCCTGTCTAGCTCCTTCAGCATTAACCCCCTTTGGCCTAGGGTCTCAGACTGAAGGCTTTGCAGAAGTTGGACTTCATGGAGATCTTTTTATTCGATCCTTAATTCAGCCACTACTAATTATTTGTTTTTATATTTGTTTTTAAATATGTTGTTTGTGTTATGTTATTTTATTGTTTTATATGGCTGTACACCGCCCTGGGTCCCTTCGGGGAGAAGGGCGGTATAAAAATACGATAAATAAATAAATAAATAAATAAATAAATAAATAAATCTCAGGAAGTTGGGATGAGACTTCTGGCATGCAGAGCTCTTCGCCTGAGCTGGGAACTTGCCAGAGTTATCGGTACCGTTGCCAAACTACAGTATACATAGCCCTTGACCTACAACTGCAATTGACCCCAAAATCTATGTTGCTAAGTGAGAAATTTGCTGAGTTTTGCCCCATTTTATGACTTTTCTCACCACATTTGTTAAGTGAATCACTGCAGTTCTAAAATTAGTAACACGGTTGTTAAGTGAATCTGGCTTCCCCATTGACTTTGCTTGTCAGAAGGTGGCAAAAGGGGATCACATGACTCTGGGACATTGCGGCCATCATCAATGTGAGTCCGTTGTCAAACATCCAGATTTTGATCACTTGATCATGGCGATGCTGCACTGGTCATAAGTGTGGAAAATGGTCATACGGCACTTTTTCAGTGCTGTTATAACTTGAAAAGGTCACTAAATGAACTGAGGTAAGTCGAGGACTTCTTGTATAATAGAGGAAATCCCTATCTACTATCTACTATAGTTCAGTGACTATAGTTACAACAACACTGAAAAATTAGATTTACAACTGTTCCTCAAACTTGTAGCATCAACATTGTCATGTAATCATGACTGAGATGCTTCAAAAGTAGCATGCACTTTCAGTGGTCGCAACATTCCATGGTTACATGATTACCATTTTCAACCTTCCTGTCAGCTTCTCGTTAGCAAAGTCAATGGGAAAGCCAGCAGGGCATCACAAATTGGGGTCACATAATTTTTTCATAATAATGGAACAAATACCTTTAATTTGAACCACTCTGAATTCAAAACTTTCACCCAAACTGTACCAATCTGTAGGATGGAATGTTACTCTGTTAAATATTTTGTTTGCTATTCCCTTACTAACCATTTCCCTATCCATTGCCATGGTTAATTAATTAAAATATTTGTATGGACATAACAATGAAATCCAGAACTATAAAAACCATAAAACCAAATCAAAACCCAGTTCCTTAGTCATTCTCTTGGGATGCCCCATAACACACTCTAAACATCCTTTCTTTATCCTATCGTGGAGTTTTTCAAACTGGTCCATGGACCCCTGAGGGTCCATAACAAGTTGCCATGGGGTCCGCAGACAGGTCAAGAAAACTTCGGGAAAAGTAATATACATGAATTATCAATTAGTACTTATTTGAATTTGTGGGAGTGGGGTCTGCCATGTAGCAATGACAATTTTTGGGGTCCGTAGCTTGAAAAAGTTTGAAAACCTCTATCTTATTGTTCAAAGCTAGATACTGATGACCATCCAAAAGACTTAAAAGGGTGGGGGACTGTTGGATCATTGAGGGGGAGGGTGTTCTATAAGATAGAGGCAGCCATGGAAAAAGGCACGCTTCCAAGACTTAATTAAATGGCAAGATATCAGGAAAGGGTCTTGAATGAATCCATGTGTTCATTGGGACTTCTACTGATTTAGTATTCTTTATTTTGCTCAGTGGGATGTGGTTATTATGTACATAGATAACTATTTTTCTTCTGTTAGGGAGAAGTGAAATACAAAGTACGATGGAAAGGCTATCCACCAGATGATGATACATGGGAACCCGAGGAACATTTGAAAGATTGTAAAGAAGTTCTTCTTGAGTTTCGAAAGAAAATGCTGGATATTAAATCTAAGCCTGTTAAAAAAGAGATACAGGTATGTTTAGTTTCAGACCATTCACTCCATTTGTTTCAACCCATTTTTTCCATAATTGTGGATCCCACCCTTTGCAAAGTGTCATTACCCCCTCCCCCTGCCTATTACAGTTTCAGTGGTGTTGAACCAGTGGTATTCAGAACCAGATGCTGAGGTTCCAGCCATCTCAGGTAATGCAACAGGCTTGCATTTAGGTGGTTGCAGGACTATGGGATCACTATTTGCAATCTTCGCCACTCTCTTCCCATAAGAAAAGTCAGTGGGAAATCTGTCAGGTTGAAAGTTGCTCTGATAAATCAGTCCTGTTCCTACTAATTTTTCTCCTAAAGAGTCCTCAAGCATCAGGGCAAGTGTGGTTACATCCCAGCCTGACTGCACTCAAGCCCATCATGCCTCCCTCTCTGCATTTATGCCTTACTCTACTTGCACTCTGCACCTTCTAGCCTTGCTGCACTTGTGCTCCATTATACTGTGCATTCCTTGCTGCACTTCCTCCACACCACAGCAACCCCTGTCTCAAAATGATGAGGTTGAATCTGTGTACTATATGATATTCCTTGCAGAAATCTTTCTCTTGCATCCAAAATGTTACAAAATTAAATTGGTAAGATGATTTTCATTAGTGCAAAAGCTACTCATACTACCTTGAATTCTTAGACATTAATATGTAAAACTCTATTGGTCTCATTGAGATTCAGGATTCAGACAAAATTTCAGAAATCATTTCTTTGGATCTGTGAAGAGGAGAATTCATTTGGTCATCTTGATTTATTTCTCCCTTTATTTAATCTGCAGATACTATTCTGTGTACTGAAGTAATCTCCATTCATTATATAGAGGATTGGATAGGGTTTTGCTCATAATTATTTAGTCATTTAAAAACAAGTAACATACTAAAAGACAAATTAATTGAAATCAAACAGAAAGCACCTAATCAAGGAAAAAACCACACTGCGACAACCCTTGCTGGATTTGAATTGTACATAAATAGGGAGCAAACTCCACACTCACTAGCAAGGATGATATCACCTAATCAGGTAATTTATTTATTATTTAGACTTATATACCGCTTAACAGTACTTTACAGCACTCTC
>JANHFO010009601.1:0-13401 GCA_032468095.1 Pareas carinatus | reverse complement strand
TGTATTTTTAAATGGCTGTTCACCGCCCTGGGTCCCTTCGGGGAGAAGGGCGGTTATATAAATTGAATTAAATAAAATAAAATAAATAAATAAGTGGGTTTTGCCCCATTTTATGCCTCAGTTGTTAAGTGAATCACTGCAGTTAGTAACCTGGTTGTGAAGTGAATCTGATTTCCCCACTGACTCTGCTTGCCAGACTGGAAAAGATGATCACATGATCTTGGGGCACAGCAATGGTCATAAATATGAGTCAGCTGTCAAGCATCTGAATTTTATTGACATCATCATGGGGATGCTACAAAGGTTGTAACTGAAAAACGGTCATAAGTCACTTTTTTTCAGTGCCGTTGTAACTTTAGTCAGTAAATGAATTGTTCTTAGGTCAAAGAGTACCTGTGTACTCTATTAGCATTTCCATTAGTTGCAAATCTCAAATATGCATTTGGTTTATCACTGGGTTCTGTGCAAATGTTGAGTCTGGAAATCCAGAGGAGGTTAACTTGAGGGAAGAATGAAGTCAATAGCTGGCCTTCTCTTTAAGTAGCAGCAGCATTAACAGAACCTCCCCAATCTCAGGGAAGTTAACAGTTGTACTGTAATATACTGTATATGTTTTCAAACCCTAGCTTTAGCCCCAGCAAATACCTGACTTACTTCCAGAAAGTCAATAAAGTCAGGGCTGATCTAGGGCAGGCTCAACATTTATAAAAAGTGCCCTGTCGGTTTTGATCACTGCTACTTTCATCTTAGGGAAGGTAACACTTGGATTGTTTTTTTTCCCTTCTCCAAACTTGTTGCTAGAAAGAACACACGATGCTGCACCTCTGCTTAGTAATTGTAAACCAATCCCATCTTCAGATCCAGATTAATGCCACACCTGGAACATGACCAATTTCCCTACAATCTCAATTACAAAATAGGCTAAAACTAAGGAAGAGGTATAATGCTGGAACAAACTTAACTTTTAAATACTGGCTGATATTCATTAATGGGCATTATCTCCTCGTCATTAGCCCATTTTCTCTACCACATTTTATACCAACTCACACATATATTCCTTTATCATACGATGCCTTTTATTGATTTGGAATACTACTCCCACAAATCTCATCTAGTATAAATAGAAGAGAATAAACGTAGCTCATGGTTGAACAGCAGAGTCCCTGATGTTCTCTGAGCTTGGTAGAGAGTGAATCCCATTCCCTTCTAGCACTGAGTATATTACCTTGTTAGGTAATGAAACGTCTGCAAGCAAACAACTAAGCCCAGAGAGGCCCAAGGACTTCACATCTCATCTAGTATGGTTAATGGTCAGAGTTCTTATGAATTGCAATTTGAATATCTAAAGAACATAAATATTTGGACAATTGTTTTTATAGTATTTTGGTAAACTATCTGGAGCTGTTAGGAGGCAGGAAGCAAATATGTTTGATGAAATCAACAGTGCTCTACAAATCAGTGCCTAGTTCACACCACACCCTGAGTCAAACTAAACAATCCACATAATGCCTTAATGCAATGAGCAACTCATTTAAAATTACAAAATCAAATCACCTCTGGAGTTACTGAACACCTTATGCCTACAGAAAAATATAGTTTGGTAGGACCAACTGTAAGAAACTAAGCTTATGTCATCAAGTTGGAGACTTGTTAAAACTGATTGCTTCTTGAGTAGATCTGACTTTATCTAATCGTAGCATGGAAATAAGCCACAGTGACAGTGAAAGGGCTCTTTTGCTGATTTAATGAAAAACTTTGAACTTATGAAGCTGCTGCCAACCATAAATAACCCAACACGGTATGTTTTAGTCTGTCTTGCCTGCCAGTATCTCTCAAGGTTTCAAGGCTGCAGCATTTGGCAGCCTTTCCTACAGGTTCTGGGATTGAACACATAGCCTTCTGCATGGAAAATGTGTGCTCTACAATTGAGCTGCGACCCTTAATAACAAGAGGGTTTTGCATATAATTCTTGAGATTGATATTCTTCTCTAGACCTGAGGTGTCAATAGACTATTTGAATAAAACCCCACTACATTGAGCCAAACGTTTGAAAACCTTTGACAAGATCAACTATTTTCCCACATTAAGTAGAAACACAATAGTAACTAATGCTTTATAGAACTCAGTCAAATTATAAAATGCTAGTTCTTTAATAAGCAATTTCATAAATTGCTGACAATTCCTTGCCAGCTAACTTTCAGCTTCCTTGCAGAGACTTCTTTTCGGGATCCTTGAACTCATGTTTGTTCATATCTCTTTTTATCTGCTTACCTCTTCAACAGCCTTCCTTCTAATGCCTTCTGAGGAGCACATACATGAAGGCCTTTCTTCTTGGGCAGCCCACGTAGTAAGTGAGCTATCTGGCTTGACACGTACACCTTTCGGATTGGCAAAAAATGTCCCACTACAGACACCGCTAACAGCTAGGCCCATTAAAATATTGAGGCGTTGAACTCTTTCAGAAAATATTATTGCTGTTTCCACAAAGACATTCCACTAAATACAAAGCAGAGAAAGCTGGCTGTATCCAGAAACAGTGACTTTCAGTTTAAAGACTATTAAATAATCAATTATACTGCCAAATTGGAAGTTCAGCAGTAAAAAGACAGCAGTGTAGCTTAGCTTTAGCTTGCATCAGAAAGATGTTTTACTCTTAGAGCAGATCAGAAAGAGAAAAAATCTGAGTCACTGCTCAAAGCAAATGGAGGAGGCTTAGGGACAAGTGGTGTGGTTCCTAGAGCTGTATCTAAGCAACTTTTATTTCTTCTTCACTCTGGACCTAAGAGAAATACCTTGGGACAACTTGCAAAGGAAGGTTGTAGAAAAACAATATTAATTGGATGATACATGAAATATGGTCATTTCAGATCATTTTTATGGGCAAGTGACCAAATTTCCTTTGCAAACAAATATCCTACTGATGCATTGGATTATCTTACAGATAGCCCTCGACTTATGACCACAATTGGGACAGAATTTACCTAAATGTTGAGGTCATAATGTACAATTTCATATAACCACAACACTCAGCAATGGCAATCCCACCACTTTGTGAGCTGCACTGTTTGCCAGTTTGCTTCAAGGTTTTGGTTATCACCTTTAAAGCCCTGCATGGCATGGACCCATGTTACTTGAGGAACAGTCTCGCCCCACTGGGACTGACCTGCCCCATCTGTGCTGGCAAGAGGGGTCATAGTGCAGGTCCCATGAGTCAAGGAATTTCTGCTGGCGGCATCCAGGAGGAGAGCCTTCTCTGCCATGGATCCTGCCCTTTGGAACACCTTACCCCCTGAGGTGAGATCGGCTCCCACCCTTCTGACCTTTCTCAAGAGCCTGAAGCCCTGGTTCTGCCAGATGGCTTTGAGCCCCGATGGCAGAGCATCATGTTGGAGGTGCTTGATGGATTAAGAGATAATTTCTCTGCCCCTCCACCTCCGTGTAGCTGGTTCCCTCTTTCCCCATCTTATGACCAGAATTTTAATCTGAGTTAGGAATATTTGTTGTTGATGTTAATGTTTTTATGCAATAAGCCGTCCAGAGTCTGTTCAATATGAGATGGGTCGCAAAATACATTTAATAACTAAACAAAAAGTAAAAATCCCAATGCTGTTGCTGTTGTTAACCGAATTCCACTGGCCATTAGCCATGGAGTCTTCTCAATCCAAGCCATTCCCAGCTAGGTCCCTCCCAGTCCCAAGCCAAGGAGACTGCCTATCCCCCCCCCTTCTCTGCCCTTTTGGCCACCCTGCATCCTACCTCCTGGGACAGGAAGGAGCCTCAGAACGGTGCAGTTCTAGGGATACTGTCATGCTCAGCTCTGGGGTTGTTTGCCACATTGCTTGGAGGCCTCCAACACTTAAGCCTGGCCCAACAGTGTGGCACAAAGGAGCTTCTAGGTGTGCTGTAGCTCTGAGGCTGCAAGAAGTCCCGGGGCCACAGTACAATGCACTTCCTAGTGCAAAGCCCAGCCCCAGCCTAGCCCAGGCCAACAGCGCACAGTCACAGGTGCCCCAGGAAATCCCAGTCCAGTCCCAACGGGAGTTACCCTTGCCATCCCACAGACCGAGGCCCTTGCTGCTCTGCTGCCCCAGCTGACATTCCTGCGCAACCAAGGAAAGAAAAGCCTCGTGCAGCCAGCATTGCCTTGGAAAGGGCCAAGTCAGGAATGCTTGGTCAATAGCGGACCAAGAAGACAACGGTCAGCTAAGGCAGCAGGCGTCGTGTATTGCAACGGGTCAAAGGGGCACAAATGAGGGGGGGGGAAGGAAGGGGATTGGAGGAGTTGAAGTATCCCTGTGTTCTGAAGTGCAGGCGGGTTGCCAAGTGCTCAAATTTTGATCACATGACTCTGAGGATGCTGTAACAGCCATAATTTCAGAGTTTCTTCATTCATGGTCAATGTAATTTCTAATGGTCGCTGAATGTTCATAACTTGAGGACTACCTGTATTCCCAACTAGCCCTGGTTGTTTTAAATAAAACATTTGGAAGATCAGGAATAGTACACCTGCAATTATTCTATCATAGTATTTAACTGTTTAGTATGGAATATAAAAATAATGTGTATATGCCTCCAAGGCTATACTTTGTTATTATAACTCTAGAGTAGCATTTTGTAGCTTTTGTGTTTATATCTTCAGTGTTTAATATTTACAAAATTCTAAAGACTTTCAAATTTAGTCAGATCTAGGAAAAATTCTATTTGTTTTTATTATTTTGAGCTGTGTGTTATTATTGCAGGTATCTGGACAGTGGGCTAGTAAAGATTTGATTTAGCAACTTAGAGATGCATTTTTTGTGTTTGCAAGACTCAGTAAAGGTATTAAGAAGCAACATGGGGATCACACCCTGATAGAGTTCACAGTGCCCCTGAATAAAAAAAAATCTTGTTTACCAAAAATCCAGATATGCAACTACTCTCTGTAAATCTATAATTATCTGGATTGTGTCAGTTATAGTTTGAATGTAATCCACTGATGTTTAAGACAAAAGAAAGCTATGATGCAGTTAAATTTGGCACATAATTTTGGCAAATCAAAATGTATATTACAAGCAATGATATTATTATAAAGGAATTCATTTTATGCATAGTTATAAAATGCTAGTGTGAATATATAACTAGGTGAAAAATGTAATGGAAAGTATAATAATACCGTGTTTCCCCAAAAATAAGGCATCCTCCGATAATAAGACCTACCTACATTTTTGCCTTTCGGAGGAATATAAGGCATCCCCCGAAAATAAGACCTCCCCGAAAATATTATTTTCGGGGGATGCCTTATTTTCTGGGAAACACGGTAGATCGTCCCCCCCTACCCCCAAATAGCATTTTCCCCCCGATGGCTCCTTACCTGATTGCGCGGGGTGCAGAGAAATGGGATGGGCTGAAAACTGCAGCGCTCCGAGTACGCGTGTTTGCAGCCAGCCGGGAGATTCGGAATCCGCATGTTTGCCGGCTACTCGAAGTGCTTCCAAAGCGCTTCTCAGCTGTTTCCCGGGTATCTGCAAGCGCGCAAATTCGGAGGGCTCTAGGTTTCAGCCCACCCCATTTCTCTGCAGAATGGGCTGAAACCTACACCGCTCGGAATTTGCGCGCTTGCAGACAGCCTGGAAACAGCTGAGAAGCGCTTTGGAAGCGTTTCGGGTAGCCGGCAAACACGTGGATTCGGAGCCAACCCCATTTCTCTGCACCCCACTCAATCAGGTAAGGAGCCGCGTGGGGGGGTGTTATTTGGAGGTGGGGGATCTACCGTGTTTCCCCCAAAGTAAGGCACCCCCAAAAAATAAGACCTAGTGCTCCTTTGGGAGCAGAAAATAATATAATACAGTGTCTTATTTTTGGGGAAACACGGTAGCAGCAAACCTGCTTTTTCTTGCATTTGTATTTCTCTTTCTTCCCCATGAAAAATATATAGAAAGGAAAATCAGAAGTCTTGTATCACCATAGTATAAGTTTTAACCTTATAGATCTTTATTTAATTCATTATTTTCAGTTTACCTTTGTTATGCTTAGGTTCAAAATATTCATATGTGAATCATTTTGTTTTTGTAGAACAATCTAACTACTGCAGCCCTTCTCCTGGAAGCTGGTGCACATGTGAATGTGCAGCAAAAGAATGGTGAAACAGCATTGATGAAGGTATTGTTAACTTGAACAAACTTGAAGGACAATGGTAAATCTGGATATATTTACCTTTGCACAAGTTATTTTCTGTAAAAATTCTAATACATTAGTCACAAATTAACTAAGATTTATATCTAAATGCTAATTCATAAATACAAGAAATGTTCATTTTTGGGATTAAAACAAATTAACTATAATGTTATAAAAACATGTGTTGAAGATAACTCAACATGTATTGCTAGATTATGGACTTGCATGCCCATACTGAGTTAATATTTGTTAATTTGTTAATTAAGCTCAGACCTGAGGGAATTGATTCTGTATGATCTCACCATATAGACAAATGAATGCAGGAGAAGGTGGTCCCTCAGAAACCCTAGTCTGAAAATGTGTAGGGCAGGGGTGTCAGACCCAATTTTATTGTGGGCCACTGCTCACCCTCCCCCTTTCCACCCATGTCCCCCTGAGACCTACACCAACCGTTTCCCCGACGATCCCCGAGGACCCACCCCCACCGCAAACCCCCACCGCAGACCCCACTGATCCCGATCCCCATGGCTGCCGATGGCCTTCCCATGGCCAAAGAGCTCCCTACTCATGCCGCTGCCCCCACTTCCAGGGAACTGCTTGCTCGCCACCCACGGCCTGAATACAGGCAATCCGTGGACCGTATCCGGGCTGCAGGCTGCCTGTTTGACATATATGGTGTAGGCCCCTTATCAAAGGAGACAACTAGTGTGTTGTAGCACATCCAGAAGCCAACTGGCAACCAGTACAGCTCCCAGAGCAGAGGGCTTGCCCATGTATATCAGGATGTACCCATTTCTGCCTGGACCCACTGCATTTTGTATTACTGCAGCTGCTGAATGAATTCCAGGGCCAGTGCTACACAGAACCCATTTGCAGTAAATCTATGAAATTCAATGCTACTTACATCTACCCCAAAATATGCTTGTCCTTTAACTGCCTTTTCATAATATCTTTTGGTAAACTCTCACATGTAGGCTTGTAAGAGGGGAAATTACGATATCGTCCGTCTTATGATTGAAAGTGGAGCTGATTGCAATATTTCCTCGAAACATCAGAGCACTGCTATTCACTTTGCCAAACAGTGTAATAATTTATCAGTGTCCGAACTCCTCAAGAGTCATTTGGCTACGTAAGTTCTTGCATTGAAGGTGGTTCGATTTCTTTAGTGAATTGGGAAATGTTGATGTCAGTTTTTTTATTGGAAGGTTATATTTCATAAACTGCTTTTAATACTGTGCTTAATTAGATGATTCCTTGCATGCTGATTTTACTGTTAACATTTTGGATGTTGCCTTTATTAATAGCTTCTCTGGGAGGGATTTTTAGGCCTCTTAATGTGATTTTTAACTGTTTTATGCAAGCCAAAACTTGGTTTGTATTCTAAATTTGGAAAATCCTAAAGTTATTTTTTATTTATATTTGCTTCACTACTTTTTTCTTGTAAATAAATATATATTTACAGGTCTTCTTATAAATTTAATAAGTAATGATAAAAATGCAATAAACTACCGATATTTTTGTTGAATTTTTATAATTACTGTTAGGAAGCTTTATTTAGGCTTTGTTATTCTATATGAAGAACATTTTCTCATAAAACCGGTGTTTAATTTTTAAAATCTTGATTTCATTAATATATTTATAGTGAGTAAATATATTTACATAATGCGGTGAGTGTTGGCAGTTTACAAAGTTGAAACACAATTATGCCAACTAAACCATCCAGAAAACAATAAAATATCTCATTTACAATATCTAAAAAGAAAGCTATCTCCACCTACACATTCTCTGTGGAATTCAGCTTCAGAGTCTCAGTAAGCAGGGTAAGTTGCACTATGCTTAATCATGACATGATTAAGACACATCCAGTTGCTGGAATACAAGAAAGAAGAATGGGTTTTTACATGAAAAAAACTAAGAGAAATAATCTGGGGATGGGATGAACGAACTCTGCTTATCTGCTGTATGCAGGAAATATTCTTTAAAAATGAATTAGTGGGGCTGTTTGAGTGAAGGACTTTTATTGAACTTATTCTTATAGTCATCTTTATTGCATATTGCTTTTTTGTATTTATACATAATATTTTTATGAGGTAAAATGAATGAAAAGGACTTCTGTTATAAGAAGTCTCAATTTCATCCCTGTGAACAGATGTTGGTTTGTTTCCTAGTGTAAGGTAGCAACAACTTAGAACAAGGCAGAGATTGTAGATCTTTGGGAAATAGATATAATTCAGTTCTAAATACTGAATCCAGTAGATTGGGTTTACAGTAGTGGCTGTTGCTCAAATTTGTTTCTGACCTTCTCTATTCCTTCCATTTAATATCTGAGGGTACTGTGTGAGTAGAAAGTTATCAACTGGCAAAATATTTCTCATTAAGAATAAACTATGACCCCTTCTCTAGTTTTCAATAATCACAAATTTTAATTTTGTTTGATTTCAGGCTAACCCGAGTGGCAGAAGAGACAATCAGGGAATACTTTGAAGCCCGTCTTAGTTTGATGGAACCAATATTTGATATTGCGTGTCATCTGCTTTGTGAGGGACCAGATTATTCTTCAGAATTCACCTATAAGCCCCCACAGAATGTGCCTGAAGGTTGTATTTGGAGGCAAATTTAATCAAACAGTGAAATGAAAATCCAGATATTTAAGGATGTGATATCTATCTTATGAGCATCAATCAATTGATATTTAAATAAATAAATAAAACACGTGAAACTAAAATAATCTAATAGTAATAGATACCATTTTGTAAAGAAATAAAGTCTTAAGATTGACAGGTTATATTGCTTAGACTTTTTTAAGACAGAATATACTATATTTAATAAGGGTATTAAGCTCATCTGAATCTTTCAAATGCATAGAAATTGTGTTATGAGAGAAAAAACAGGTAAGAATTTTTTTAGAATTAAAATCCTAAAAATTGGATTTGCCAAAGTTAAAATAAGCGACTTAACAAAATTTACATTAGAATTGTATATTAATGAGTTCTTTATTTAATAATCCTACATACAGAATGTAAAAAGAAATTAGTCTTTAAGATTCCCAAATCAATTCATGTTTAAGCATTTGCTTTCCAGGCTATCTTCCTGAATCAAAATGGGGCATTTGTTATGAAAGAAGGGATCTGATTTGCAGTTACATGGCTTTAGAACTTGGAAATACAATCTGTAGAGTTACTTTTTAATATTAAAGGTATAATTCAAGCTGCCATCTATTTGTGCATTAGAAACTATTTTATAATTAGTTAATTACTTTTTCATAGAGAAATGCCGGTTCTTTATTGTTGTCTGCGCTCTAAATGTGCGTTCATTGTTTTTCCACAGGATCTGGGATTCTTTTATTCATTTTCCATGCAAACTTTTTGGCGAATGATGTCATTGCTCGACTTTGTGGACCATGCTGTGTGCAAGCTGTGGTTTTGAATGACAAATTCCAGCTGCCTGTGTTCTTGGTAATTTTTTCATCTCTTTGGTTACTGATATCTTAAAAGATCTATGTTTTAAAAGTTAACCGTTGATCCTTTTAACAGAGGAATCAAGCCTTATTTTTAACTGGATCTTCCGTTGGGAATACCTTCAGGTTTTTGAAAACGTGGGAAATTGTGATCGAGCTCTTATTTTGCATACAAATATTCTGTTTCAATCCTTGATATCTCCTGTTTTGAAAGATTTGCCTGTCTACTGCTTGCATAAATAACTACAGCCCTCTTTAAGGGGTTTACAGAATCAGCATATTGCTTCCAACAATTTGGGTCCCCATTTTAGCAACCTCGGAAGGATGGAAGGCTGAGTCAACTTTGCGTTGATGAGACTTGAACTGCTGGCAGCTGGCAGTACTGCATTCTAACCACCGTGCCACCACAGCTCATATAGATCTATAAATAGTTTAAACATGAGGGTTTTTTTCACATGTATCTTAAAATGGTTGGTAAAGTGGTATCTACATTTATTGGCTCACTAATTGCTCAGCCACATTTCTTAAGCAATACAGTGGCATCATAGCTTCACTTATTCATTAGGTTTAATGTTTGAAAACTCTCAGTCAGACCAGATGTTCTTCAGCTCAAATATTCTCCATGATAAAAAAAGGCAACAGTTTAAATTTTTAGTCTATAGCTTTGAACTTTATCATTTTCAAAAGAATGTGTCAATACTGCTATTTATATAGTACATCTTTCTTTGCTTAGGACCTAAAACAATTTCAGAATGGGATATGAAAGATCATCAAAGTTAAATAATTGTGCTTTTTATTAGTCAAAATATATAAATGTATCTACAGTTTTTGTAAATATTATTGGTCAGCAAGCATAATCAGTAACTTTTTCTCTCCACCCAGCAAGTACTAAGTAAGCATATTTGTGCATATGTGCACATCACATATATTCAGTCTTTATATACAGCAATTAGTGTGTGCTTGTTCCAGCATTCCTTGCTACTTTTTTGCACATGCCAGAAGTTTGATTTAACTTTTTTATATAAGCCCTACATTTCATCTTAAGGCTATAAGCTGCAGTTCTTTGCTTTCCAACATCATGCTTTATCATTGCTTCCCTTCTCATTCCCATTTAGTTTAATAGCTAGTAAAGATTTTCAATACATATGAAAGTTTGCATGTTCTTTAATTGACTAGAATAGATTTACAACCCATATTTTATTTTTTTTGCTGAGTAGCTTTCACTGTATTTCTATGAGAAAGGGATGGAATTTGGTATGCAATATCAAGTCAATGCTTCCTATTTTTTTAAAAAACCATTAAAATACATAAAGAGACTTTGATCTACCTTGAACAGATCTTGCAGAGAAGCTAAGGTGATAGTAGATAACAATTTTATTTAGCTATGTTTAGTTAAATATACTATATAATTGTGTGGGATAGACAGAATACATCTTAGAGCAGGGATGGGCAAACTGCAGCTCTTGGGCAAATTTTGCACTGCCTTTGGTCTAATTTCAGAATCTGTGCAAGAGATGCAACTGGGAGACACAGTGTTGTCTGAAGGAGGGTGGTCAGAGAGACAGTGGGTATTTTAATTGCCATTCCCATTTGGCTTACTGCTTGCTTCAGTCCCACCTACAATATGGCCTGCAATGAGGAGGGGGAAGATTGCCCACTCCTGCTTTAGAAGCTTTGCAAGTGATCTGTTGATAAGCAAGAATGTTCTGCCTTCAAGCAGTACTCTTAAGGTGCTTCTGGTACCTGTTATTTGACTCAGAGTATAGAGTAGAGAGGTACCCTTTGTCTTCATCTCATCCTTTCCCCTCCCTCCCAGCCGCACAGAGCCTACAATCCTGGCCAGACAAAGCAGCTTGCCCAGCGGATCATACAGGTGAGTGGCTAGGCTAATACCTGTTAGGGCATTCATGCCAGTCTTATCCTGCCTTGAGGCTTATTTTACTGGGAGTTACATTTCCTTTACTAGTCTCTGTCATACCAAACCTCATGCCAACTTTGGGGCATATCCACCCATCTTAAGGTGGTTTCCAGTTATTAAAAATACTAAGACAGGCTCGCTGTATTATGTCAAAAGTTCATAGACTAGCGCTTTAAAAACAACTTGTTTTTAAGATTACTGTGTGTTTTTCTTGTTCTTTTTATTTTTATATCTGCCTCCTAGACGTTGCATGTGGTTTTAGTTGTGCTGGAGCTTTTACAGTTGGTGTTAGGTCTTTTGCCATGCAAGTTGGTAACGCTTAATGGGTGAACAAGGCTTAACATATATTAAAAGATGGGCTTTTTTTGCTTTTATATTTTGCCTGGCTTATGAGAGACATTACATCTATGAAATGGATTCAGTTGTTTTTCCTCTTTATTTTAGGATAGTCACTTTATTTATTCCTTCAGTCCTATTCAAGGCCTTAACAAGCTCTTCATACGTTTAGCAGAAGTCCCAACAGCAAAGGTGAGAACTGCAAATGAAGGGCAGTTTTGAGCCTACTAAAATGTTATGAAATGCCTAGTGTAATCCGTATTCTACACTCTTTATAAAGCACTAGTAAAGACATAAAAAAACTTATATTCCATGGCTTTTTTAAAACGTCTTTTCATATAAGTGTAAAAACATGCCTCTAAAATATATTGAACGTATGAAACGCTTTATTTTATGAGATACCAATTACAATGTGTGAATTCGTTTAGAACCTACTATGCTATCTAAATTTCATACATTGAGATGGAAAGATTGTCAGTGACTCTTTGTTCCTTACAGGTTAAGCTGCTGATAGCTGCCTATAGAGTACAATTACAGTGACTTAATGATGTGATTTTATTGGACTCTTTTCTCATGTGAGTCTCATCGAGAAGTATGGAGTTTCTGGTGCATTCGGTGTTCTATTCAATCTCACTTCATTTCTTTTGAACGCTATTTACACGTGAATCTTCCCATAAGTAGCAGATACGCTGCTTTAAAAAATTGTGTGAATTTATTTTGTGGACATAGCTGTATTTCTGTCAATGACTGTAATTCAAGTTGTAAGGCTCAGCCCAGCATTTCCACAATGTGGAATGATAATTTTTAAAAGCAAGTATCTTGGTTATGTATAAATGCTCATGTTTTGTCCTGATTTTAATGTTTATATTTAATTTTTTTTGAAAAAACAAACCACCCAGCTCTACATTTCTATAGCTGTTGCATAAAGAACCTCCGTAACTAATTTATCTAAGCAGTTTAATACAAGAGAAATTTAGGATGGGTAATTTAGAAAGTATGAACAAAATTTGTACCTAGAGATATGGTAATGAAATAATGAATTTATTATTTAAGTTTAATAGGTACAGGAGAAAATAGTTTTTCAAATACATTTGTGCTATTTCTTTTAAGATGGATTATATTTATAGATTTATGTTGAACTTCATCCATGCAATGCTCCCCAAATGATTAAACTATTGTCCTGATCTAATCTATACTGGTTCTGAGATAAAAATGTAAGACGTGTATAAATCCTACTTGTCTGTAAAAATTAAACTTTGTTAGTCAAACTTCAGTTTTTGCATCCTAATTATTTTTAGTGTCACGGCATTAAAATAGCTAATAGAAAGATTAATGGTAAATTAAGTGCTAGTCTATTTAATCTGAAATTACTAAATGGCAACGTAAACATTAAAATCAGCATTGACCACATCAACTTCTCTTAGTAAGACAATACAATGGAAAGATTCCATAAAGATTCCATATACCATATTTTTTGCTCTATAGGACGCACCTGACCATTAGACGCACCACGTTTTTAGAGGGGGAAAACAGGAAT
>JANHFO010009599.1:13991-24210 GCA_032468095.1 Pareas carinatus | reverse complement strand
ATGTTGTTTATCTATCGTCCTCATCCTCACTTCCGTTCTTCCTTTCTTCTTACCCTCTTCGTACCCTTCCTATTCTTTATCCTTAATCCTTAATCCTCCGTGTTCCTCTCATTTCTTGGTGACCTTGCCCTATTTAGTTTAACTTTTCCTGATGATTTTGGCCACATTTCCTTTTTTTTGTAGTTCCTTCTTTTCTGTTCTTCCACCCTTCTCCTTCAAATCATCGCCATTATTATTCTCACCTTCATCATCATCACCATCTATATGCTGTTCCATGCTATTTAGAAATAACATTTAGAATATCAGCAGTGGCAAAACTTGCTTGGGAGCATTATCAAAATGATTGTTTCCATCTAAACATGTTTGCTTCACAAAATATTTAACCTAATTATTTTAGTAAGAGTTTTACTTCATCAGCATAAACATGGTTCTAAACAGTACCTGGATTATATTCAATTGTAACTTTAAGTAATTTAAAGAGGGTAGGATAACCGGGAAAATGGAAATTGTAGTAATTTAAATAAGCCCATGGGGAAAAAATAATTCAGGAGAAACAAATGTCATTTTGCTGCATACAATAGATCTCACAGCAAGCTGAAACAGGGAAACTAAAGATCTTTCTGTTTTGATTAACTAATCGCAGTTACCATTACAGTACTATTGTTCTGTTCCTTGCAGACAACCCCCCCCCATACTAAATGGAAAAATATCCATTCAAAACATGAATGCACACATGGAAGAAGTCGGGGGGCGGGGGACTATCCTGAAAGATGGACAGCTGGATCCACAGTTCAGAACGACGCTCACACAACAGGGGACTATTTGTGCTCTGCATGAGTAACATCCCATTGCTCCAGCACAGTGGAGGCATCCATTAATCTGTAAAGAGATTGCACATGCAAAATCTTTTTGTTGTTCTCTGTCACTCTCAAACTCTGTTCGCGTCAACCTTACCACAGCTCTGCAATGCTACTTTCTCCCTCTTCTCCCTTGCTGCCAGTTGCACTGTTGTCACATGCCATTAAAGGGAGTTTGCCCTGACACTCCCACCTCAAATCCTTGCTGCACATAGCAGAAACTACAGCAGTCATGCAGGCAACTGATGTATTAAATCGATGGGAATTCTGCGATGGCCACAGGCAGATTGTTTCTTTGGAAAACTAACTTAATGGAAGAATTGGTCCCTTCCGTGAAACCCATTTTTTTTCCTGCTTGTGAGCATGTGAGAAAGAAGCGGAGTGTGTGCTATGATTTCATGTGGAATGTTCTTTTGCTGATGCCGACCATTAAAATATTAATACAAATGTTCCTGAAGTAGAATGGGATAGGTCCAGAGATAGACAAGTAAATGTCACCTTGTAAAAAAGAGTTCTACCACCTATTGCAACTCTTTGTACCTAAAGTTGCGCCTAAGTGTTGCAGGAGCCTTTGGCCTGGCACAAGATGAAGCATGAAAGGCATGGAAATCTCAGAAGGATTGGACTGGTGCTCTTCAACTCACCCAAAGCCCTTTAGGTTCTAATCACTGAGTTCTTACAACTCATTTTTTTAGCAATTTTTTCAGATCAATCAAGGATTCTTACAGAGTGATTCATTTCAGAAGTATAGGTGATTGTCAGCTTACAACGGTTTGTTTACTGGCCATTCAAAGTTACAACAGCACCCCAAAAAAGTGACCATTGCAGCATCCCCATGGTCAACGTGATTTACATTCAGATGCTTGATAACTGTTTCATAGTTATGACGGCTGCCGTGTCCCGGGATCATGGGATCCCCTTCTGTAACCTTCTGACAAGCAAAGTCAATGGGAAATCCTGATTCACTTAATAACCGTGTTACTCATTTAACAATTGCAGCGATTCACTTAACACATGTGGCAGGAAAAGTCGCAAAAGGGACAAAGCTCCCTTGACAAATGTCTCACTTAGCAACATAAATTTTGGGCTCAGTTATGATCGTAAGTTAAGGACATCCTGTAGCTTGCCATTACCAGTTATAACACTGTATGCTCATAATTAAACAATGATTACATTTTTAAGAAATTTTATATCTCTAACTTAAGACTCTCTTCTCTGCAGTGAGACATCAAGAAACAGTATGAGAAATTTGTAATTGTATGACTGCCTATTCATTTGATAATAAGGGAAAAAAAACCAATAACTGTAGGATTCTTGAGACCACTTTGGAAGATCAGCTTTTAGATACTTTTGGGTGTCCTTCAGAAGAGTGAAGTGGTAACCTTTTTATTCTCAGCAATGCTGCTGAGGATGATGAGGAATAGAGTGTAACACATCTGGAAGGTACAAAATTTGGAAAGGTGCCTTGCATCATCAGACCCTTTTTTGATGAAATATAGACCATGTTCCATTTCACAGGCTTTTGATACCTTTGACCTCTTGCTCGTTTATGTCTCTATTTTTTTTTCTGTGGCCCGACAGACCACATGCCAATGTACAGACCAGAATTCCTTGCCATTGTGATTGATTGTTTACAGCTGTTCTAGCATTTCAGACATGGCAGCTGCTTTTCAGATGTCTTCGAATTGAAAAGTCTTTAAAAGTGCTCATTTCACTGAGAACTGGAATGCTGACACACAATAAAGGGAGGGGAAGGGAAATCAACTATGAAAAAAAAGTCATCCGAATTTAGGCCTAAAAGCACTTCATTGATCTTAGCCTTAAGGGCAAAAGAAAATGTTTGGCTTATTTCATAAGCTAATTAGGTGTGAGAAAACCTATTTGGCATTTGCTAGGAGTAAGCAAAAAAGAAAGTGATCATGGACAGTGTGCTCGATTATGAATCAATAAGAAGCGAGTGATTGGATTAGCCACTTGATCAATGCATTGTGCTAATATATTAACAAGCAAATTACCAAGCAGCCCAGAAAGTAGTCTGCTAACTATAATTGCATTACAAATGGCCAGGATTTAATGACCCTTGAAATGCAAGAGGTGATTTATGCAGTCAAAAGTCTAGAGGAGGGAAGAAAGGGAGGGAGGGACGGGAAATTGTATGTCCACTTTCTTGTTTCAAAAAGCAAATATTTTCCCTATCAGTTATTTAGACTCAGGATTTGCAGAAACTTGTGATTTACACTTGCAAAGGTGCTAGATTGAAAAAGTGTTGTCAGAACAGAATTTCAGAGTAAAGGAGTTGGAAGGAAGCTTGGAGGTCTTCAACTCAAACTCTTCCTGCTCAAGCAGCAGACCGTATATCATTCTGGGCAAGTGGCTGTCCAATCTCTCCTTGAAAACCTCCAGTGAGGTTAAAGTATGTATGTTAAGAGGTAGTTTAAAAAAGGATGTCTTAGAAAGTCTTGATTTCAGAAATGTCGATAAAGAAAATTTTGGATGAAAAAATAAAGTATTTCTCGCTTTAAGGTCAAAGAGTTTGATATAGTGAATTTTGTTAATATAAATGGTGATAGTAGACAGATATTATTAAGTGCAGACAGAAATATATATTATTTCTACTGCAAGGAAGATAAAACAGAAATGGCTAAAATTGATTGTCTTATTCAAAGAGGAGAATATATTTAAGTATGTTTTTCATTTAGCCTTCCGGATTTTGTGCTTGTGCTGAAAAACCTGAAAATTTAACTTTGGTTCTGATGATTAGATAGATTTGTTGTAATAGAAATGGCTAGTTATATACTAATATGTAAAAGCAAAACGTTAAGGCTGGAATGTTGCTATCTTGTATTGTGCTAAAGAGAGTCAGAAGTTAATGCTTTTTTCTCTCTTTTTCCTTGTACCTCACATTTTCTTTCCTACTTTTGTTTCTTTTCCCTTAACCTCTTACTTTTACTTTCTTTGATTTTATATATTGATAAAAATAATAAAAATCATTAAACCAGAAAACCTCCAGTGATGGAGCACCCACAGCACCTGAAAGCAAACCGTTCCACTGCTTCTCCTTAATTCTAGGTTGGATGTCTGTTTCATAAACTTCCACCAGTTACATCTTGTCCTGCCTCCAGATGCTTTGGAGAATTGATTGATCCCATTCTCTCTGTGAAAACTCATCAAATATTGAGAGAATGTTTGGTAAACATCAGTGTCCCACACATACACTGTACATCCCAAGCACAACACGTGTACAAAAAGAGTGAGAATTTGATTGTATTGCTGTGACTGTTATTTTGACTTTTGGATGCCTTCTCCCTGCCTGCCACCAGAGTGCAATGAGTAACCAAAGTGCATAGTAACCGAAGTGTCAGGCACAAGGAACCAAAACAATACTGTGAACTATCATAATGTCTTCTTTATTGCTGCCTGACTATTTACAAGAATCTTGCCAGACTGACTACATTCTCTAGGGAACAGCCGGATAAAGTGTTCAGGAATTTTTAGGTGTATGTGTGTGTGTGTGAGGGTGGTCTGGCTTGTGTCACTTCCTTCCCTGCCACTCTTTTCTCTTTTACCCCCCATTGTAGCTGGAGATTCCACTTCTCCTTGTCTTTTAGAATAAAATATTGATAGCAAACTATTGAACTGTAAATAAATAAATAGAAAATAAATAAATAGCAAGTGTTATCTTTTTATGTCATCCTAAATCTGAAGTGACTGACTTTGTTTAATGGTAGTGCAAGTCTTAATGATGCTAATCTTTTTATTATTTTTACAAGTAGCTCAAGGTGGTGAACATATCTAATAGCCTTTCCTTCCCCACAACAGCCCTGTGAAATGAGCTGCTAGGAGAGAGACAATGACTGCCTCAAAGTCACCCAGATGGTTTTCATGCCTAAGGCAGAACTAGAACTCATGGTATCTTGCTTTGTAGCTTTGTGCCTTAATCACTAGACCAAACTGGCATTGTGGGGAAAATACCCTCAAACATAGGTGCAAGCATGTCAGTTAAAATAAATTCTTCTTTTTGAGATTTAGTTTTTCCACAAAAAGAATTTTTTGGTAAGAATAAACATTCAGCTAATTGAATCTCTACCTGAAATTGAAATCTTTAGTGTCTAGATACTAATGTAGCATTGTGACTTTAAAAAGCTGCCTTTTTAAAACAAACAAACAAGCAAGCAATCACTTTAATGGACACAGTTTCAAAATGTTTATTGTAAGGCGTTTGAAAAATGTAATCATGCATTCCCCGGAAGATTTCCCTTTTTATTCTCATGTTCCTATAACACTTTTTTTGCATGTACAAACATGTAGATACAGAGAACCACTTGTATATACACTGATTATATTACCTTGTTGTTTGTGTCCAATTGCACTTGGCCAATAATGTAATCTTATAAGTGTCTCTGGAGATTTTCAGTCATCCTGGTCATGGCTGTCCCAAAAGTACTTTTTCAAAAAGCAAATGGGATGAAGTATTCTATTCCATTCCATTCCATTCCATTCCATTCCATTCTATTCTATTCTATTCTATTCTATTCTATTCTATTCTATTCGCACAATGTTTGATACAGAGGAAAAAAACATCTAAGTAGAGGTTGCTTTTTCAGCATTATGTCCTATAAGGAGGATGATGTTATCTCTTCTTCCCTCTCACATGATAGGCAGCTGGTCCTCACACTGGGTGGGCTGCAAGTTTAGGAACATTTCCTTGAGAATGAGCCAAATCAACTCAACTCAACTTGCAACTTTATTGCAGTAACTTATTGTTTTTTTAAGAGGGAGGTTAATAAGAATGGAAGGAGGAAAGGAATGAGGGGGAAAAGAAAAATTGCCACCACTACCCTTCCAAGTAGACTGAGGTATTTTGGAGCAAAAATTGATATAAGACCGGGTCTTATTTTCAGGAAAACACTGTAGCAGGGGGCTGCTGACACCACTATATCTAATCCTTTGCTTCTAATTGCTAGTTTGCATCTGACAAACTGATCCCAATGACCCCTTCATTGTGTGCATCCTTGCTCCACTCAACGTGCACAGTTTCTCTCCGTCACTATCTTGTTGATGATCTGAAACCATCCCTGAGGTTGATGGGCGAGGGGAGCTATCGATATGCTGCTAAATCCAGGAAGTCGATCCAAACGAGAAACTGAATGTGTTTGGGTTGATGTCCTGGATTTGGCAACATCTTGATAGCCCTCCTCACCCCTCAACCTCAGAGATCATTGCTGCCAGTGGGTGAAATAGCGATGGGCAGAAACTGCACACGTTGGGTAGAGCGAGAGATCGGCTCCTTCTGCCTGTTTTGCTGCTGGCTTGTTTGTAATGGACTCACTACCGGTAAGCTGACGATCTTAACTAGGGCTTATTTTCGGGATAGGGCTTATTTTCAGAGTAGGTTTTATTTTCAGAGAAACACGGTATTATCTATAGTGGTAGGAAGACCTTTTCAATTCTATCGCCAGGAATGCTGGTGAACCTCATGAGATTCCCAAACTTGACATTTTGCATTCCTGGCTTAAGGAAGACTGCTCCCCCATGTATAAATACTTTCCCACGCAGAGTTACTAAGTGCTTACACTTTGTGCTCCATTCCTTTACATCTTTAGATACAGAGCAATATATTGAGGGCTGGGCAGGAAAAGGAATATAAATAAATTAAAAAAGTATTGCATGCTTCATGGTGCATTAAGTAAAGCAGTCCCCTGTGGATTAAATAAAACAACATCCTCTTGTTACAAAGATTCATCATGTCATTCTAGATTAATGCAGTGCCTGAATCTGCACAATTGAACAATGGTGGGGAAAAACGTTTGAATTGGGATGCAGAATAGGAAGTGTAGCAAAATGGAGGACTGTTGGGTTTATTAAATATTTGGGCTAAATAGCATTTATATGGAGAAGGCGACACGCTATTTAATATGAGAAGCTGTGGGAGACAAATAATAGGGTTGTCATGCTGACAGAAGTTCAATAAGCTTGGACTTTTTACTCGAAACGAGATTAACAATGGGGTTTTAAAGTAGAGACTTCCTAGTTTCTTTTAGTCCTCCGCATGTTCTTTGTCATCATTACTACTGCTGAAGGATGGAAATCAAAGAGACAAAGTCAATTGAGTTTTTCTTCTCCCTATCCTGCCTTAACAAGTGATTTCCTAACTACAGGTGAAGAAAGACTTTGAGGTCCTTAGGATATCATTCCCAGTAACTACAAGATGAATTCATTTGAGGCAATTTATCTTGCCTTATGGCAAGAGTAAACTTGACCTTGATGTTTTAGACACTCCAGCATGGTCAATGGCAAAGGATTATGGGCATTATAAGTCAAAAATATGGGCTGGATACTGTATTATCTATTCTTATCCTGTAAGTATCATTTTACTTCAGGCCAAGAGACAAACTTTTTTTAGACTAAAAATCCCCTGGTACCTATGACATATTATTTTCCATTTTTGTGTGACCTTCTATAAAGGCAGTATAAAAGACAATGTTATTCTGGTTTTCGTGGCCTCTGGAAAAATGCCATCGGTCATCATCAGAGAGCTGCCTGGCACAAGGAAAGATGTTTCTCCTTATATTCATATTTGTAATTGCGCTTAACGTTTTGAATAGAATAAATGGAATAAAACTATACAGTAGAAATTGATTATAATTTGCATTTAGTAGCATCCATTACCATACCTTTTGCATTTTTCTTATGTGTATGCATGGTTCAAGATTATATTAATCAGGAAGCCTAGAAAGACTGGAAAATATTCCTTGAAAACTGACAGCACAAAATCAGAAGAATTCATCTGTGAATATACGATGTTTAGTAATTTCTTGATTTGAAGAGAGGAATACAAAATAACCAGGTCAAATATATTCAAAATTGTAGCAGAGCAGATCAACTAACTCGTGCATTGAGGGCCTCATATAATCCTGCTGGTAACCCAGTAGTGTCCCCAGAGTCCACCAGAGTAAATGGGGCTAATATTTGAGCTCCGTTTTGCATGAGGGAAGGGGACTTGAGTGAACTAAATGACTGACCTAACCTTTATCCATGCTTAGGAAATCCATTGCAACTCTCAAAATCTTTGATTCCTCCAAATCTTCTTTTGTACAGGATTTAAAGAGTAGAATGGATGTCTGAAATCTCCATAATGCTTAAGATATGCTACATCAATGAGACTTAAAGCATCAATATGCTCTCTAAGCCAACACACCACATGCACACACACACACAAACCTACCAGGCCATATTGTCATCAGTCATCTCTGTGTATTTTTCATACAGAGTAGGAAAAAATGATATGGCTTTCAGCTCCCAAAATGCTTATTCTGCACTAAGAATGTGTGGGATATTTCTCTTTTGGCATTGCTGTTCTTATTATAACATGGACAAATTCACAAATAAATTGCCTGATCTTTTACCCCCTCAGAAAGATTGATGATCATTCTAGAGAGTGAGTAGCTGCAGACATCCTGGTTATAAATTATTACTCATTTTTCATATTTACAAGGATATCTTAATTTTTTTCAGTAGTAATTTGGCCTAGCAATAGCAGTGTTTGTATAGGTTAAATTAATGTTGAGAAGAATTGTACATATACTGGATGCATATTGATATATATGAAAAACCGCAAGAACTTGTCCTACTCTGTGACACCTCTTTCTGGGTAATACAATCTTATTTATCTTGGTCTCCTATCCAGTGTGTTGGGAGAACATCATCAATTCCTTGTCTTCCTGTTCTGGTATATACAAAGATGGCCAAGTTGGGGAAGACGGCATAATTGTTAATAGTGTTGGTGGACATAGCTTCGTAATTCTTTCTTAGAATATTTCTCTAATACCAGCCAGCCTTCTCAGGAATACAAAAGTTGGACTACAGTTATGAGGCTTTTTAACTTAGCAGACAGCCAGAAATACATGCCACAAGGCAAAATGGTGCATACGGATTCTTTTCAATGCTAATTTTTATCATTGCATTGTAAACACTGAAAGTTCTTGATCAATGAAGTGGAATTATGATGATTTGAGTCTGTGCCTTTTAGCCTTTCTAGTTAATCAGATTAGTGCTTGTTGCCAAGAATCATCAAGGAAACAAAGTGTAGTGGGCACTTTGTGGAGAGAAAAATCTTTTTCTCTTTTTAAGTTAAGGCCTACTTCATTTAATAACAGGCTTCCACTGAAGTCGGAGTGTCTGTATGTCTTTGAAAGCAATGGATTGGTTGTGTTGCTGGGCCTGTGCTTGTCTCCTTTTTGACTGGCAGCCTGTCGTTCTTTGAAGGCAGAGCTGGCATTTACCATCTGTGCCCTTCTGAGACTGGCCCTGCTTAAAGTAGACAAAGCGGTCACCTCCTCCATCCATTTTACTAACAATAAGAGCTAAGTGTGTATGTCTGTGAGCATTAGTAATAGTTGTCATAACTAAGGGGTAATAGAGAAGTTAATGGAAAAATTACTTGGGGCATTAGGGATCTTAAGATCAAGATTTTCTAGTCTGGCCAGTCTATTATTAAACAGAGAATGAATTGATAGTATAGAATGTGATAGCCATAAGAATGAAGATGTAAGATTTTATCTTGCTTGTAGCTGGTGCTGCACATTCTAGGGGAGTGGTCGCCAACCTTTTGGATCTCAGGAACCACTAAATTCAAAATTTTAAATTCCACGGACCAGTAATATGATTTTTTTAAAAAGATATATACACATTTGTAAAATAACGATGAGAGAGCTTCCATTTTATTAATATAAAAGGCACCTATTTAATATAACAAAATTTAAAAAGCTCATTTAATTATAACAAAATCATAAGTGCTTATTTAATAATCAAATCTTTAAAGGTTGTTTAATTGTAGCAAAATTATTACATTTAGTTTAATTATTGCAAAATAATTGAAGCTTCTTTAAGTATTACACATTTTAAGGTGATATTTGTTCCTGAGAGAGAGAGAGACAGACAGACAGACAGACAGACAGAGACAGAGACATACACAGAGAGACAGAGAGAAACAGAAAGTGAATGAGAGAAAAAGAGAGAGAGACAGGCACCCCCACCCCCCCACAGAATTGTGCACACACACACACACACACACACAGAGGGAGAGGGAGAGACAAAAAGAGAGAGAATGAGAGAAAGAGAGAGAGAGAGAATGAGAGAGGCACACACAGAGAATGGGGGAGAGAGACAGAGACAGAGACAGAGACAGAGACAGAGATAGAGACAGACAGACAGATAGACAGAGCGCTTTGGCGCTCCACTCCTACCCGCCATCTGTGCTTCTCACAGCAGTGGGCCTCAATCACCCACCCCCCGCCCTGAATGACACCAGGTTCCCCCCTCCCTGCTATCCACTGGTGCCCCTTACCTCATGAAGAAGTCAG
>JANHFO010009597.1:75348-88100 GCA_032468095.1 Pareas carinatus | reverse complement strand
ATGTAATATTCTAATTTTCTGAGATTGTGAATTTGGGGTTTTCATGAGCTGTAAGCCATAATCATC
Organism: Pareas carinatus; assembly: GCA_032468095.1. NCBI lineage: Eukaryota > Metazoa > Chordata > Lepidosauria > Squamata > Pareidae > Pareas > Pareas carinatus. The sequence goes on along the minus strand of JANHFO010009597.1, from coordinate 88,034 downwards.
AAAATTATGACCAATCAAGGCTTGAACTATCTCGCTTTGCATGTAACGAGTCTATCTCTTATATTAGTTTCACCTTTTAAGTTGCATTACTGAAAGAAACGAACTTTTGCATGATATTCTAATTTTTCGAGTTTCACCTGTATATGCTAATTGCATCTCTTCAGTGTGGCATTTAGGCTCAAGGTTGAGTTGAGCCTTCCATCCTTCCGAGATCGGTGAAACGAAGATCCAGATTGTTGGGGGGCAAGAGGCTGACTCTGTAAACCGCTTAGACAGGGCTGCAAAGGACTGGGAAGCGGTATATAAGTCTAAGTGCTATTGCTATCCATAGCTCTTCTCACCAAACTCAGCCATTCGTTGATTCACGCATTTATTAAGGACCCCAAGTAGTTAGCAATGCAATTCATTTTATTAGTTATAAATAAAGTACAAAAAAATCCACCAAAAGTGAATCTAAGCATTTACACAATTTCTAATGTCTCTTTAATTCTCTCCGAATGCACTATTGCTTTTTTTTAATAGGAATAATAAATATTTCTAGCTTTTCGCCTATAAAATAGTCTATGTAGCAAAATGTTGCACAGCACATCAAAACAGCAGTAGGAGTACCAAAAAAAAAAGAAGAAATGGATGATCCAGTCACTTTTCTTTGTCATTAAGGGAAATGCGGAGATTTGCACTGTAACTGAGAATATTAATTAATGCCCCTTCTGTTAATCAAATGTGTCTCTCCTCCCCACCCTCCAGCTGGAGGTGATACTTGTTAGAGAAATATTTGAGAATTGGTTCATCAGCTGTAATGGTCTTTGACACTGTGCATCTCTCATGACTTCCTTTTCTTCTCAACTTTATTCAACTCAGTTTGAAGTTGTCAACGTGGTGCATAAAAGCAGGGGTCCCCAAGCCTCCCTCTAGCGGGCCTTGACCCATTCACAACCGGACCGCGGATGTGTGTGTGGCCTGCCGCTCACACACAACCATCCTCTCCCCCCCCACACACACACACACACTGGTCTGCACAGTTGAAAAAGTTGGGGAACTCTTCATTTACAGGATAACGCAAGAGTCTTCAGAAAAAAGGACATAGACATTTTCATTTTGGAAAAACGCAAACGTTAGCCGCTGCGTGCAATTCGACCCTCTGTCTGCCATGATTTTAAAAAATCCCAACCTTCCCAGTTAACCTTTTCTGTGATTTCATCCCCACTTTCTAGTAATTAGGGCTGCAAATTGTGCCCAACATCTTTGGAGATCCTGTAGTTGAGAAAGATGGAGCTAAAGGAAAGCGCAAACTACAAATGAAAGTAGTTTGCGTCGAGTGATCCTTTCTCACACAATCTCCAGATGTTCCTCAACTTAAAACTAAGCACCAGGTGTTGCTAACTTCGAATTCCCAGCATCCTCCAGGAGGAGGAGTATGGATGAGGAAATTTGGGGGGGATTTTGAAGGCCACCCATTCCACCAAAGTGACCCCAGGTGGATCAAAACCAGTTATTCTGTTGCTCTGGCACAAGATGCTAGAAACTGCAGAATTTACAATATTGAGATGATAGTGTCCCACTGGGACGAAAGGATATGATTTCTAATTTGCTCAGGCTCTGAACATATATGCATCAGATCGGGGTGTCCAACCTTGGCCACCTTAAGACTTGTGGACTTCAACTCCCAGAATTCTCCAGCCAGCCATGGGGAATTCTGAGAGTTGAAGTCCACACATCTTAAAGTGGCTAAGGTTGGACACCCCGGCATTAGATATATTGATGCATAAGTTGCAGATGAGTTAAGAGGGGAGGAATTTGGACATTCTTTCTCATTGCATGTAGATCCCACTACGAGCCATAAATGCAGATACTCTTACTTGGCACGACAGACGTTGATATGTGTAACACACCGTCTTCTTTTGTTTAATTGATAGATTGTGTGATAAAGTTCTCATTGTATCCAAAAGCCCAACTTGAGGCCTTTGGGGGGGAATTCCAAGAAATTAGGGTCAGATCAAAATGGATGCTATTGCTCAAGGAACCCATGGCACTCTTTAAAACAGTTGCAATTCCTTCGCCAAGGGACCTGGTCTTACTCACTGTTGGACTGTGAGTAAGGCCAGTCGGAACAATTTTCCTCCGGAGATTGTGCATTCTTCATCACTGGAGGTCTTTAAGAAGAGATTGGACAGCCGTTTGCCGGGAATGTTTTAAGTTCTCCTGCGTTAGCCGGGGGGGGGTTGGACTAGAAGACCTCAAGGGATTCTGCCCAACTCTATTATTCTGCTCTTCTGTGTTAGGTCTGAAAAGATAAAAGGTGCAGATCCTTGATGGCGACCCAGACTGGGGTCTCTTGAGTTTTTACCCATTACGCCAACCAAACCCTTAGCAAGCTCTACTGTATAGTGAAAGAGCTGGGAGACAAATGCAGCCACACTGAGGGGAATCTAGCAGGCCTTTGGATATCACAAGAAAAAAGTCCTTCAGACCTCACAGGATGAGCACAAGGGAACCCCTCTGTGCTATTCATTCCCGAAGACGAAGCCAAAGTTCTGGAACTTTCATGCAACCTTGGATGGGTGGAAATAAGCAGTAACTGCTTTAAGAGTTGTATGAACTCTACCGAATGGGTTTCTTAAAGCAGAGTCAACTTTCCTTTTTTTTTCTAGGCTGAAGTAGCACCCCGAAAAGCATCAACAGGCTGAACACCACCAAAGGGACTGGATTCATTCTTTTTTTAAAAAAAAATTCTCTGGAGCATCCAGAATCCTAGGAAAAAGTCCGTCCCCCCAAAAAAATGTGGATTTCCAATCGGATCTGGTGCAGTTTTTCTCTTCTGTGGCATACCACACCAGGGGTAGGTGTTCATTTTGTACTACCGGCAAGCCTTTTTTTTTTTTTTGAACAAATACTCAGAGGAAGAAACAGAGTCGATATCCAAAGCTTTCAGGACGAGACTCTGTCCTTCCGGTTTGGTTTCGAGGACTTCGACGTTTCCCTCAATACAAAAAACCATTGTGAGTGAGCGGATCATCACCATTTGATGAGTGCAAATAATATTCATATATATCTATATTTATATTATATTATATATATATATATATATGCTTTAAAATGTGTGTGTGTGTGTGTTTGTGTATGCTAAAACACGGCCACTCTATTGCAAAATTTCCACTATGTCACAGCATACAGAATCAAAGTTTTGCATTATTATTTTTGTATGGAATGTCTCCAAGGTAACAGCACCACAAGGAATACAGTTTGTCATTACACACCCTGAATAATTTTTTGTTTTCTGTTTGAAATGGTAAGTGTGTCCCCACCAGTTTGATCGTTCTTCAAAAGTACCAACGCATGCAAAGCATTCCATTCCCAGAAACTATGCCTATATATATATGTGTGTGTGTGTATGTATGTATGTATGTATATATATATATATGTATACATATATATATATACTTGTTTTCGTAGGTGTATATACATATGCATATGCATATGCATATACATATACATATACATATACATATACATATACATATACATATACATAATATGAGGTAATAGAGGAGCAATTAAAAAAATTAGTAATTGTTTCTAAATAAATAAATTATAATTAAAAATGCCAAAGGAAAAAAAATCCAACCCAACTATAAAAAATAATTAAATAAGAATCCACAAATATCTACAAGTTAGTCATAAATTATGATCGTTAAATATAAGGCATTGAAACTCACAAAACCCTGTAAACTAACTTTTGTTGCTGCTGCTGTTGTTTCTAGATATGTATTATTTTTTTAAAAAAAACAACAACAGTGTCTCCATTCACACACGACACTGTCGGACGCGAACCCACTTCCTTTCGCTTCTACAAACCGACCACGCATTCATTCCTCACTCCCCAAATCTATGAGATATCGGTGCTTGGCTTCACCGTATTTTTAAAAAAGCTGTGCTTATTATTTATCCATGATTTGCACAAAGGGTGTGCATTTGGATACACACACACTCACACACATAGAGACAAAAAGAAAACAGGCACAGACAAGCATTCACACAAGTGTTTCATCGCCTGGGGATTATATAAGCTTTAATATCTTCCTGCACGCGTGGGTGCCTTTCAAAGTATGGACCAAATCGGCCTCGTTCTCTCCACTGATTATGTTTCTTAATTATTGGTTTATTTAATTTCCCGGCAAATCTAGGGCCTTAGCAAAGTCTCCATGTCTTGTGACAGGCCCGTTCTGTACAGATTTATTGCACGGAGCTCAGTGGGGATATGTGCCCCGAGAAATGGCAGGAGACAGCCGGCACAAAATTCCAAACATCACAATGACCTCCTGTGCCTTTTTTAAAATTATTTTTTGCAATTTTTTTTGCCAATGCAGGAATTAAGGAAGGATGGAAGCCTTCCCCCTCCTGCAGCTATGATCTCTTCGGAAACTGGCATTTGCATCTCTGCCCCTTTGCAATCCTGGGGGGGATTTCTCCCCCAATGCAATTTTTGAGTTATTGCGGGAGGAATTAAGATTAGGCTCCACACCACGGTAATACAGGAAGGGTTAAATCCTTCTGTTGCTTCCAGTAATTATACACACGCATAAGCAGACCTTTCCTGCAGTTTGCATTTTTTTTTTAAAAAAAAGAAAACAATCCTGGCTGATAAATTGGAAAGCTGCTTTTGGCCTATCAGTTGATGGGATCCTGACTTTCTACCACATCCAGGGCTGTTTCAGATGCGGCACACGGGAGAAGCAATTGGCAAAACTCTCTGTGGGTTTCTGTTTTTAAATTTGCTGGCACGCCACTCCATCCCAAATCTTCTAACTATTTGAGGAGGTTTCCCCATCCTCTCTCTGTGCACGGGAGTCTTTGGACTCTCCAAAAATCTTTATTAAAAAGCTGCTAATGCTAAAATACTGAGTATTAGCTCCCTACCTGCCTTCTGTTCAGAGTTTATAGGCTGGGGTGAGGCTGTACACTTCAAGAAGGGCCAAGGATCACTCTTTTATATCCACTACTCGAGGATCAGGAAGCAGTCAGAATCTGTACAGGCTATCTTCCAACAGGGGTGTCCAAGCTTGGCCCCTTTAAGAACTGTGGACTTCAATTCCCAGAATTCTCCAGTCATTCTCCAGAGATTCTGGGAGTTGAAGTCCATAAATCTTGAAGTAGCCAAAGCTGGACCCTCCTAATCTACAAGGGCAATTCAGAAACTCCGTTTGGTTATCCATGACAGACACTCACAGCTAAAGAACCTTTATTATACACATTAGAAAACTACAACATGACATGACTTTTTGACGCCATCGCCATTCAAATGGAGGCCCTTGTCATAACGTCTTACAAGGTTTGAAATTCGTTCTGCAAAGAAATTTCCCTCCTGGCAAGGAAGCCAAAAGAGGTGGGAGTCACTCGGCGCCAAATCTGGGCTATCGAGGGGATGATCAAAAGCATCCCCACGGAACTGCTCCAAACGTTCTCGGGTGCATCTAGCATTGTGCGGATCAGCATTATTGTGACCCAACACCACACCTGAAGTCAGAATGCCACGACGCTTGCATCACACCACTTCAACGATCACCATGCGCTTCACGATGCTGTTCCAGGGTGGCTTCATTCCCAGGAGGGAGGTTTCTTTGCAGGAGGAATTTCAAACCTTGTCAGACGTTGTGACAAGGGCCTCCATTTGAATGGCGATGATGTCAAAAAGTCATGTCATGTTGTAGTTTTCTAATATGTATAATAAAAGTTCTGTATCTGCGAGTGTCCGTCATGGATAATGAAACAGAGGGTTTTTTTCCCTGAATTGCCCTTGTACATCCAGGATACTCCTACTCTACATCTTAAAAGGGAAAGAGTAAGTGAATTTAAGAGGTCTCTTGAATGGCTGAGTAGTAACAAAACTAGGATTCTTCTAGATGGCACTGTCGTAAACGCAAACTATCCTAGCATTCCTACGTCACAAAACATGATCATCGAGACGATGCAACGTTAGCTTGAGAGCTTCGTTCGTATGCACAAAGATTTGGGCAGGAGTGGAATAAATGCTTCGATTTAGGACTTTATCCACCCACCTCCATTCCAACGATGGCAAGGTTAACCAGGACTTCTGATGTTTGATTTCAGCATCTAACTTCATGACTCAGGAGAAGAACGAGCCCAGCCTTAACATGACAAAAGCCACAGACACACATGGCATTGCTCCCCAGCGTTGTGAAAGCATTACGGAACGGCTACAGCAAGTCCTTGACTTACAATCGTTCGCTTAGCGACCGTTTGAAGTTCCAATGGCATTGGAACGACCTTTGCGGCATCCCCCGTGGTCACGTGATCAAAATTCAGACCATTGACAACTGACTCGTATTTATGACGGTCGCGGGTTGGTGTCCCGGGGATCACGCGATCCCCTTTTGCGGCCTTCTGACAAGCAAAGTCCACGGGTAAAGCCAGATTCACCTCACGCTGGTGTCGTTAACTTTACAATCGCAGCGATTCGCTTAACAACTGAGACAAGGAAAGTCATAAAATGGGACTAAGAGTAATAAAATTCACTTAACGACCATCTCGCATAGCAACAGAAATTTTGGACTCAGTTGTGGACATCAGCCGAGGACTACCTGTACTGAACAAGCTTCTGGGATGAGAAGCGAAATGTTTTCAAAGAAAAACAGCAGGAAAATCCAGCTGCCTTTTGGGAGAATAACAAAACCCCTTTGGGAGATGCAGGACTACAGACCCCAAGATTCCCAGCCATTCCTGAGCCATAGCTCGGTTCATCACTCATAATGAATGGCTACCTTGACATGAAATAAGCCAAAGGGAAACTCCCTCTCTCTCTCCGTCCCTATTTCTTTATTTTTCTTTGAAACTGACTTTTTAAAGCACAAATTCTTTCAACAATGATTTCTCTGCCAAACATCAAAATCAACACAGTGGTAGGGTGATGCGTTGGGGAAAGCCGGGATAAATGAGCGCATTTGACCACCGAAAATCAGATCTCGTAGACATTTATACGTTTAGCATCGTGTAGCCAAGCCAGAAATGGTCCAAGGCTCCCTAGCCTATGTCATTTGATGGAACTTGATGGGGGACATTTTCAACACATCCAAACGAACAGGCTGGGGAAATTCTCTTAAAATCCCCTGTGGAAAAATCAGCATGTTTCCTAAATAGATACGGCCTAGTACAGTGATGGGGAACCAGTGGCGCGTGTGCTGCAGTGGGCACGGAGAGCCCTCTCTGCTGGCACGCGAGCCCAGTCACCCCGGCATCGCCCCAGAGCTGAGCATGCTCAGAAAGAGAGTAGTGATGCCGAGCGATGATGTCACTTTTTTCAGTGCCGTAACTTTGATCACAATATAAATGATCGTACGGCAAGGACTACCTGTAGACACATATACACCTATATATGTTCGCAGGGAGAGAGAGAGTGAAAGAGAGAGAGAGAGGAAAAGTGAGAGAAAGGAAAAAAGAGAAAGAGTGAGAGTGAGAGTGAAAGAGAGAGGAAAAGAGAGAGAGAAAGAGACTGAGTGAAAGAAAGAGAAGAGAGAGAGAGAGAGAGAGAGAGAGAGAGAGAGAGAAAGAAAGTGAGAGAGAAAGCAAGAGAGAAAGAGAAAGAAAGACAGAGAGAGAGAGAGAGAGAGAGGATGAGAAAGAAAGAGAGAAAGAGAGTGAAAGGGAGAAGGAGAGGGAGGTAGGTAGAGAGAGGCAGAATCTACTTTGAATAGGGTCACATTTTCCTATCACTTCCAGCTATTTTATACCAATCCCACCTTATCTAGATTTTTTATAGATTCCTCAACACTCAGTTCCTATTGGGCTAATTTTGGGGTTGCTATTCGGCCTACACAGTCACTACAATGGGAAACTAAGGAAGGTGCTGGTATGCTTGTGAGGGCCCACCCTCCGACCCCATCTGCATTTTCTATTGGTTCAACCTGGCGACTAATAGAATGAACTGTATAGATAGGAAGCCTGGTAGACAGTTGACGTTGAAGTCATCTAAGAAGAGAAGAGAGCGATGGTTCTTCTCAGTTTTGGAGAAAGTCTGGTTACGTGGGTGTTGGTGGGTTGGGGAACAAGAAGGACAGTTGTGTCAAGCACCCCACGATAGTTTAGTGCAAATGACGCAAAGTATGAAATTTGGAGCAGTCTTTTGCACAGCAATGCCATGAGGCACCTGATATTGTGGTGGCTTCTACTTAGCTTCAGTGTCTGGCGCTACGGAATCCTTGAAAGGAAATAATAATAAAACTGGGCCGGGGCAGAAACTATCTATGTACAGTGGTTCTCTTGGTACCCAACAGCTTTGAAATTCATCGAATTTGGTACTCAACAAGATTTTGACATAAAAAGTTTGTTCCAGTACTCATAGTCTGTTTGATACTCAACACACAAGCTGAAACTTGTCAGTGTCAACTGCCTTGTGACTCATTATATTATTCCTTATGGGGAAAATTGGTTCGGTACTCATCATTTTTGCTACCTCCCAGAACCAATTACAGGTAGTCCTCAACGTATAACCACAACTGAACTCCCAAATTTCTGTTGTTAAGTGAGTTTGCCCCATTTTATGACCATTCTTAATATTTATTTATCTATTTATTAATTTTATTTATATCCCGCCCTTCTCCCGAAGGACTCAGGGCAGCTTACAGGCAATTTAAAAACACAAAATACATGTACACTAAAAACATAATTAAAAGGAATTAAATAAAGCCTGGAATTTAAAGTTTAAAAGGGGAGCGATAAAATTATTTCCCGCCAATTAAAATTAGAACGCAGGAGGACATGACGGGGCTATCACAAGCCCGCTTGATGGAACAAGTGGGTCTTCAGGGCACGGCGAAAGGTCCGAAGGTCAGTGACCAATCGTATAGCAGGGAGGAGATTGTTCCAGAGGGTGGATGCCGCCACAGAGAAGGCTCTCCCCCTGGGGGTCGCCAGTCAACATTGTCTGACTGGCGGCACCCTGAGGAAGCCCACTCTGTGGGAGTGTACAGGACGGCGGGAGGCATCGATGGGTAGAATGCGGTCCTGCAAGTAACTGGGCCCTATGCCATGGAGCGCTTTGAAGGTGGTTACCAGCACCTTGAAGTACACCCGCAAGACCACCGGCAGCCAGTGCAGCTCGTGCAGGAAAGGGGTTACGTGGGCGCGCCCACTCGCCCCTAAAATCCCCCGCGCGGCTGCATTCTGAACTAGCTGGAGTCTCCGGGTGCACCTCAAGGGGAGCCCCATGTAGAGAGCATTGCAATAGTCCAGACAGGAGGTGACAAGGGCATGAGTGACTGTTCGTAGAGAGTCCCGATCAAGAAAGGGGCACAACTGCCGAACCAGGTGAACCTGATAGAAGGCTCCCCTGGCGACGGCTGCCACAGCTGTTAAGTGAATCACTGCAGTTGATAAGTTAGTAACCCAGTCGTTAAGTGAATCCGGCTTCCCCGTTGACATTGCTTGTCAGAAGGTCGTCAAAGGGGATCACGCGACTTTGGGACACAGCAACGGTCATAAGTACAAACCAGTTGCCAAGAGTTTAAATTTTGATCAAACGATCGTGGGGATGCGACAAAAGTTGGAACTGTAAGTCACTTTTTTCAGCGTCGTCGTAACTTTTGAACTGTCACTAAATGAACTGTTGTTAAGTCGAGAACTATCTGTAACAATGAGCCCCAAAGTAACACTGTATGTTTCATTTTCACATAAAACTGTTTATATGAATTGAACTGCAGTTTGCTATAGGTATCTGAAGACCTAATCTAGATCAGAGGTCTCCAGCCTTGGTCCCTTTAAGGCTTGTGGACTTCAACTCCCAGAATTCCTCAACCAACATAGTTGGCTGAAGACTTCTGGAAGTCCTCAAGTCATAAAGTCGCCAAGGTTGGAGACCCCTGCCCTATGTGGTGATATCAATTCAAAACTGTACTGAAATTATCCATAACAGCTATCCAAAGGCAATCATTCTCGGGTTTTTTAAGCCACTACAGAATACTGTTCGACTTTACATTCCTTAAGACTTTTTTCACACGCACAATCCAGCCATTCCTTAATGACCTGACGCCTCTTTTCTTTTCAAAATTCTCAGATTGTCCAAACATTTTGCGGCGTAGATTTCCGAATGAGCTACCTTCGAGGTTCCCTTACATTTCTACATTCGCAGTTTAGAAATCAACAGGGTGGGAGTCCCCTTTGATTTTTTAACGACTCATTCGTCGAATGCTTTTTTCCCAAACTCTCCTTTTAAAAATAAATAAATAAATCACCGGATTCCTGTTCTAGATACTTGGAAGAGAAGAGGATGAAGGGTTTCAAGAAAGGAGAAGCCCCTGGAAAATCAGGAGATTCGACAAGAGTCTTTCCAGCTTCACTTTGAGGACAGAGATAGTCTTTAGGCTTAAGTCCTTGACGTGGTGAAAAACTGGGGTTGTGCTTATTTATTGTCCATGGTCTATCAGAAAGACTCAATTACAGTAGTAGTGGGTTTACTTCTAGAAGTTCTAAAAAGCCACCTCAGTGATAAATCATCCTGGAAGAGTCTACCTATGTAGTCATCAAGAATCGCCCACAACTTTTGATGGTGCCTAGTCAAAGTTATCTTCCAACCAGCTTTTGTTCAGTAGAAGAAACTATTAGTAGAGCCTCAAAACTGGGTTAAAAGTTTACACAGCTCATCCAGAAGTTTAGATTTCCTTCTCCTTGTCATGAATATGCAAAAAAATGCCCCTTTGGGCTGCTATCTGGTTATTACGAGTTGACCAATGCTACATCATCACATTAATAATATCTGTATTCAGACCTCATGCTAAGCCATGGTTTGTTTCACCACTGTTCACGGATAAGCTACAATTGGCCAGGTTCACACCTCATGCTAAACCATAAACCTTGGCTGACAAACCACAGTGGTTAGGTTCATATAAATGCTACACAAAACCCCCCATTACAGCCTACAGTGGCCTCCCCTGAAGTCATTATATTGGGATTGAAGACAAACTCAATTTCCAGTACTTGGTTGAGGAAAGTTGGCTTCGGGTTGTCCAACCTTGACAATTTTAAGATTTGAGGACTTAAACTCCCAGAATTCCCCAGCCAACATGGCTGACAGGAATTCTGGGAGTTGAAATTCATAGGTTTTCAAAGCCCTGGCTTATTGTGATGCGTGATCCAGCCCATATCTCATGGACGTCTTCAGTTGATGGTCTGTGGACATGGCCAGAAGTTACAATCAAGAGGTTTTATGAGGAAGAAGAATATTTAAGAAAGGGATTGGTTGAAATAATCACTTGGACCCTCCTTTCAGAGGGCTGACACTGAAATCAAAGTGGAAGCAAGCATTGTTCTAACATTGTGCTCCAAATAACGTATCCAGCACCAGCAAGCATATTTACAGGAAGAAAATATCTCGTTCTTATTCTCTCCATCTCTCCTCCAATTTGTTATCCATTCTCTATTTCTCCCTTTTCTTCAACTCTCCATCTTATCATAAATCTTGATCCCACAGGAGTAAACGCTGCTCAGGGAAGGTTAAGGGGACAATTTCTGAATGAAAACAATACAATACTTTTTTTCTATTCTTGCCGAAAGAAAGAGAGAACAGCCCCTCTTTCATTAGAGGAAATATATTTTGCAAGATCCAATCTGAGTCAGTCACCAAGACCAGAGGTTTACTCTTCCAAGCTTTCAGATTCATGCTGGAGCCCACCTTCAGGGAATTTCTCTCTACTGGAATATGTGCTTTGGGCCTTCCTGTGCGTCATATTTATGTGGTGTCTTCCTGTTGGTTAATTTATCAGTCTGCTTCCCAGATTTCCCTGGGGATGAGTTCCCTGTATGGATTGCCTTTGTGACTATGTAGGACATATGGGGTAGAAAGCTAACCACCAGATTATGAGAATGGTGGTTAGATGAGGAGATTCGAACTCATTGGTACCCTCACATTGCAATGAACTCAGTTAAACTCAACCCTGACAAAGCATTCAATTTTGAGGCTACTATGATTGTTGGTCGAGCAGGGACAAAAAAAGCCAGAGGAAATGATTGAAGCGTTTGAAACAAGCCCCTTGTCAGTCAACAGGAGTGCTGATTTATCACCAGCTTATCAGGTACTTGGCAGAAATAACAGCCAGTCGCCAGCCATCCACACACCAATCAACCAATAGGAAGGCCCCGCATAAATACGACGCATACACCTAAAAAACACATATTCCATTAGAGGGAAGTTCCTTGACGCATGAGTCCGAAAGCTCAGAAAATTAAATCTCTGATCCCGGTGATTGGATCTTGCAACATTATCTTGGGACCCCTACATTTGCCTTCATTCGTTTACATATATTTACTTCTCACCACCTTTCAGCCAAACCCCAAACTCAAGGGCCACATTAAAAAAAAGAAAAGAAAGTAAAACAAAACTTTAAAAAAAGAAGAAGAAACAAAAATAAAATTAAACATCCCCCCTCCCCAATGCAGTGTTTGGTGTAGATTATACAACAGCGACATTTCCATCACAAGATAAACCGGGCATCAAAAGACAACATTCCTGAAGCATACATGCTCTGCCAGCCTCCGTAAGAAATAGCTAAGGAACCCCTAATGCATTTCTACTTATTCAAGAGGTATATATATATATATATATCCTTTTTCCATCCTTCAATTCAATCTCATGAATCATCAGGTAGAAAGCCAATACTTTTATGTTGACTGTTTTTATA
>JANHFO010009597.1:9830-34348 GCA_032468095.1 Pareas carinatus | reverse complement strand
GCTGAACCACCATGTTAGTAGTTTAACAACTGCAGTGATTCACTGAGCAACTGCAGCAGGAAAAGTTTGACAAATTCCTCACTTAGCAACATAAATGTTGGGCTCGGTTGTGGTCGTACGTTGAGGACTACCCATACAGGCGACGATCGTATTAACTCCGTTTTGTCAATTTAAGCATATAAATAGATCCAAGTATGCTTCCGGCAGGGTCCCTTGAATTTCTTCCTAGTTTTGAACTACGGATGCCCTTGCTGAGATCTTGGCCTTCAGTCCTGACCGAGCTGAATGCCATTCAACAGTGCGGGGCTGTGAGGCTCACATCTTCTGGGGCCTAGTTTGAAACGCAAATGAGATCAGGGCCGGGAAGGAATGAAGCTGAAGGGCATGTCAATTCACAGGCAGACATGGACGTACATCAGTTCACTTAGTGAACATTCGAAGTTATAACCGAGCTGGGGAAAAAAGTGACTTATGACCATTTTTCACCCTTGCAGAGTCTCCGTAGCCACGTGATCAATATTTGGCCGCTTGGCAACTAGTTCATATTGAGGAGGGTTGCAGTGCCTGGAGTGATGTGACCACCTTCTGACATGCAAAGTCAATGGGGAGGCCAGATTCAATTCCCCCAACGTGTGACTAATTTAACTGTATGAGATGACCAGGCTGAGTCCGAGGCAGGGGTCAAACCCGTCACAAATCACGAGCCCCTGCGCACCCGCCAGAGATCTAACCCCAGCCCACTTTGGATGCCCTTCTTATCTCCCACTCAATTCCCTTGGCCGTTAGTTGGCCAGATTCTTGCAGAGAGCTGAAGCTTGTCATAAATCTTTATACTCATTTGAACTGCCGGAATCTCTTGATTTCCCCGGCGCTTGACATTAAGAACTGCAGGGATTCACTGAAACAACTGTGGCAAGAAAGGTCGTAAACCGGGTCGAAATTCACTTAACAACTGTCTCATTCTAGCAACAGAAACTCTGGGTTCAATTGTGATCGAGGACTCCCTGTCCTGCAGGTAGGCAGATGTCTTTCTGCACAGGTATTAATAGGGGAACTAAGTCGGGATCGTGTGATTCCACATGGAAAGAGAAGTAAACCTTGAGAGGAAGCACGGGAAGCTGCCATGATCCCAGCAAGGACCAATGAAATGCGTTCTACCCACTTGTCTCAGCATTCAGCTCTTCTAGCAGCCCTCTCGTCCTCCAAGTAGGCTCAGCGTCCTGGTTAACGACAGAACTGTTGTGCTCTTGAACCGCGGCGGCTGCCAAAAGATTGTCCACGTTCACTACTTCTGGGTCAGAGTTTGTGTCTGAGATATCATAATGGGGCACAACCGGAGGTCCATCTGGAAAGGAAAGGAAACCTACAGAGATCAGTGATGACCCTGCAAAAGACACACATTAAAAAGAAGTACTGTTTTGTCCGAGTACTGGCATGAGCATTTCCAAAATAAACAGAACATCGATACGAGCTGTTGCAATGATACACATGAATAAAATGCTTAGCATGAAAACTTAGGAAATGAATACATGACACAGTCAGTTATCCTTCCTATCAAACCATAGATCCCTAATTCTGTCATGGGAGTTAGAGATGATGATTTCTATCCCCCCCAAAAAAAAGACGATGTAGGAATATCTATTTAGAAAACGGGTGTTTAAATTTAATAACTCTCAGATTTATGTCTATACTGAATATATTCTGATACATGATTATACTGTGTGCTATTTTGGTTTTACATTTGGAAAAATAGAACCCTAATGTTAAGCCTTTCGTGCAGTCAATCTGAAACCTTACTTAGTGATAAGAGACAAAAAATGGGCAAATCATCATTTTCAACTAACTCATCTAAACACACTGACCAAAGAATTTGATCCCATTTTTTCAAGTTAGTGTTTGTTGTTTAGTATGGAATGTGAGTTTAAAAAAATCTAGATGAACTGGAAGCAAAAAGAGCCTATTCTCAAACTAGTTGTGTTGATAACAATTATCTATTAATACAAAAGAGGGGAAGAAATTAACTGAAAAGGCACTGGTTTTTCAGATGCAGCCAAATTTACTGTCAGAAATATGTTCTAAGATCATTCACTTTTGCATCTTTTAGATTTTGGGAATTTGCCTAGAAATTTGCCTTCCTGTCCAAATTTTGTTTTTTCTCATTTGTCATAGTTTATTTCAAAATTGGAACTGGAAACCTCAGTTTGAAATGGGTTTTAAGTTATAGTTTGCCAAAAAAATATCAGTTTGCTCATTTGGAAGCAATTGTCATTAGCTCACCAGGGATATCTCAGCGTATCAGGAAGTGAAGAGAAGAAGTGAGCATTGCAAGCAGGGAGATAGTCTGCGTTGCCAAATTCTATCGATCATATCTGAACCAAATCCAAAATTTCACCCAAGTCCATTTAGATGCACACTATACTCCGGGAATCCCCAACTGAATTCTCCAGTTTTCTTCTTCAGAACAATCCAATAAAAGAAATTAGGCTGAGGGATAACTTTTATGTCTAAGGAGTGCAATGGCTCAGTAGTTAAAGATGCTGAACTTGTCAGCTAGAAAGTCGACAGTCCAGATTCGAGATCTGAGCATTGTGCAGTGGGGTTGAGTTCCCATTCCTACCTCAGCTCCTGTCAACCTAGCAATCTGAAAGCATGCAAATGCGAGTGGATAGATAGGTACCACTTCGGTGGGAAGATAACCGCGTTCCATACACCTCAGCATATAGTCATGCTGGTCACATGACCATGGAAGTGTCTTCGGACAATGGCTCCCTCAGCACCGCCCCCTAGAGTTGGACACGACTGGATAGGAGAAACTGTTACCTTTTTTTATTCCCCATGTCACTTAATATGAACTTGAGACTTTCTAATCCTCGGTCAATATCCAAATCATCAATAGAGGCCACCAATCATTTTGAGATTCAGAAACCCATTTGGGAAAATCAGTGCTCAGCTTAGGGTAGCCCCAAAAGGAATGTGGACATTCTCTGTTTATTTAATTTACTCCATGTCCCATGTTCACAAGTGTTTCTTGATCTGAAGCATAAAAAATCATGTTATAGGAGTATGTGTTTGTTAAGAAGTTTAAAGCATTTAAAGCAGGGATGTCCAACTTTGGCAAGCTTAAGATTTGTGGACTTCAACTCCCAGAAACCCCCAGCCATCCAGACTGGGGAATTCTAGGAGGTGAAGTCCACAAATCTTAAAAGTTGTCAAAGCTGGACATCCCTGATTTATGGCCACACCAGTTAATCAAATTGACCACTTGACTAGAAAGGAACATAAGCACCTTTGATGGACCAGAGCTGAAGTCCAGCATCCCCGCTTTCCATCATGATCAAGTTCACTTTTGGAAGCGCATATGCAGGATAGGAGCTCACAGCCCTCCTCTGCTGTTGCCCTCCAGTGAACTGACAATGAATCATCATTAGCAATTGTTCATAATCACTCCCATAAATTCATCTCCTGCCTTTTAAGCCCATATTTGAAGCCAGTCTGAATCATATAACCCTCACTCTTTCGTAAGGGCCTAATAAAGCTGTTGTGTAAATAATGGAAGAACCCACCCTCACTTAGTTGTCACTTATAGGCATTCGGAGATGGCAACAATAACATTTGCTCAGTTTCCTTGATATCTTCGCATAAAGGAACTCCCAGCACAAAGCTGGGAATTTAGCTCTGCTAAACATAAGGAATCGCTGTGTTAGGACACATAGTATTGGGTTCATATTGATTCCGTACAGGTAGTCCTTGACTTATGGCCACAATTGAGCCCAACATTTTTGTTGCTAAGCAAGACAGTTGTCAAGTGAAGTTTGCCCCATTTTATGACTTTTCTTGGCACAGTCGTTAAGTGAATCACTGGAGTTGTTAAGTTAGCAACACGGTTGATAAGTCAATCCGGCTTCACCATTAGCTTTGCTTGACGGAAGGTTGCAAAAGCTGATCACATGACTCCAGGACACTGCAACCATCATTTTGATCATGTGGCCATTGAGAGGGAGGGGGAATGCTGCAATGGTCGTAAATGTGAAAAATGGTCATTAGTCTTTCTTTTTTCATTGCTGTCATAAACTTCGAATGGTCACTAAATGAACTGTTGTAAATCGAGGACTGCCTGTGTAAAAACAGCACTTTTAATATTAGAATGGACGCTGTATGGCATGCAAGGTAAGCTTCAGTCTGATATAACTAGAGATGACAGAAGTACAGATTGTATTATAGGAAAAGTACTTGAAGACTGAAGACCTACTGGATCAAACCAAAATCTTTTCTCTATTACCAGTAGAGGATGAACCCAATAGCAATAGCACTTATATACCACTTCATAGTGCTTTACAGCCCTCTCTAAGTGGTCTACAGAGTCAACTTATTGCCCCCAACAATCTGGGTCCTCGTTTTACCGACCTCAAAACGATGGAAGGCTGAGTCAACCCTGAGCTGGTCAGGATCGAACTGCTGGCAGTTGGCAGAGTCAGCCTGCAATACTGCATTCTAACCACTGCGCCACCACGGCTCTTATATTCCCCCAAAGAGTCTTTCCTCAAGAAAAAAATTAGAGATTTAGACATGGAACCTCTAAACATTGATGCTCCATTTGGCTGACCAATTAAAAAAGAATCAAAATTTTAATCTGTAGCTTGCTGTTCCCCTTTTAAAATGAACGGCAGGTAGATTCTGAGACAAGTTATGCTTAGAACATCCAAAATCAGTTTTGAAGGAAGGTACACAAAAGAGGCAAATGTCACTTCTTCCAAACATTACTTTCTGAAAATCTGCAGTTCAAAAATGACAGCACTTGACTTAAAAAGGATAAATGAAAGGTTAAACAGGAGAAGGTATGGGGTTGGTGGTGATGGAAAATGATGATTTTGCAATAAACGCTGATGACTATAAAGTGTTGGAGAAACCTTAACCATTGGCATTTCAATATCCACCATCTAAATGTTGGATGCAGCTATGTCAAAGTAATATTCGAGGTTGGAGAGGTGTTTGCAGGCTTGATTCAATGAGAAATATTTTCCCCCTTGAAAAGTCATCAGAGTTCAGCGCAACTGGGCATCAATCGACACTGCATGATTGATTTTTAAAAAAAAGTTTAAGTGCAGAAGATACGAGGGTTAAGTACAATATTGACTGTTTATTCCCTAACCAATGATGGTGCTGCTCCTAATTCCTTTTATCAATTTCTCAATGGATTCTCTTTCATTATCAGCACTTGTTGACCGAAGTAGAATCAAACGGGATTTATGGAGGTCAAATTATGCTTAGTTAACAATAAGAACCAAGTCAAAATTGTACCACTCCAACATGTATAATCATGCAAAAATGTAGAATAAAATGCATATACATGCAGAGTGATATTCTGATCACCTACCCAGAGAATAACTTGGGTGAAAGTCTTCGTCAGTAGGAAATACAAGCATAAACTTGCTATCTGTAGCGCCAACTCTGGTATCTTCCACACTTCCAAACAGCACACCTTATAGCTTAGCTTAAATTTAGCATACATAAGACAGTGACAACTTACATGCTGAACAATAAGACTTAAATCAGTTAAGAAAAATATCAACTGCTTCTTTCACATTTTCATTAAAATAAGAAAAGAAACCAAAATGTATTGCCTTTGCTCTGTGAATGGAACAAAAAATATTGTTTTTCAAAATTATGACTCTCAAGTAAGATGAGCAAATCCTAGATCCTCTTGGCAGGAGGCAAACAGAGCTGAAAACAGACAGCAGAGAGGAACACAAAAGTTGGACGGTTTGGCAAAAGACTTTTCTGCACAAACATTCCTACAGTAAAAAATGAAACAAAACAAAACCAGGGAAACTTACCAACAAGCCTTTGTTTATAGGAAACTGTGTACAAATGTGAAGGATGTCTTTGGGATATTCTCTTTCAAGGCTACCTATCATCATTCTATGCGTACTTACATAGAAGAATTCTACTGTGTTAATTGGGGATTATTTCTATTTTGAATAAACAAGCACCTGAAATGTTTTGGATGAGCACTTTCTCAAACTGGCATCCTTTAGCCATACCACAGACCAACTTTTTCAGATTTTGCTTTTTTCCCCTCATTTTGAAAGTGGCTAATAGGATGTGTCCTTTAATGTGTATTAATTACTCCGAACTGCACAGAATAAGTCAGGCACACTCTTGAAAAAATGTTTCACTTCTCATCCAAGAAGCTTCCTCAGTTCTGAACTGAACTGAACTGAATGTACTGAAATGAACTGAAGGAGCTTGATTGAGAAGCAAAATCTTTTCAAGGAAATAAAAACAAAAAGCCCAGTTGCCTTTTGAAGAGCACCTTTGAAAAGCTGTCAAAGATTTTTTTTTTTAAAAAAAGAAATTCATGATGATGCCAAAGGAAGCTAATTAGTCTTCCACATCTGTATAGAACTGGCACCCATAAAATTATTCAGGAAACCTAAAGCCTGTCCCCAACTCTCTTCCTGCTGCCCTACAGCCCTCATGTCTACATATCTAATTAAACCACCACGTGATGAGAATTCCCCAGTCACTTTGCTGGAAGAAACCATTCTTCCTGAGAAAATAAAAAGAAACTTATCACTTCATCAAGAAGAGAAAATAAGTCCTTGGGACTAGGTCTCTGTACCAGTCTCTGTAATTTAAAAATTTATGAATACAAAGTGCAAAAGGAGAAGAGCCGGAGATTAGAGCTCAAAATAAACACAGTAAGGAAGAGGGAGGAAAATAAGAATAGCATCCAAGAATCATCTATCCTGGAGATACACAAACAAGGCATAAAAGCAGTAACATTCCACAGCTGCCGATTTGGTGTTGGTGGTGTATCGCCATTGAAAATGGAGCTTTCGTACAGGTAGTCCTCAAACTTTGACCAGAATTGAGCCCCAAATATCCACTGCTAAGCAAGACAGCTGTTAAGTGAGTTTTGCCCATTTTACAACCTTTCATGCCACAACTGTTAAATGAATCACTGCAGTTGTTAACTTAGTAAAGACAGTTGTTAAGTGAATCTTGTTT
This sequence comes from Pareas carinatus, assembly GCA_032468095.1. NCBI lineage: Eukaryota > Metazoa > Chordata > Lepidosauria > Squamata > Pareidae > Pareas > Pareas carinatus. The sequence continues at coordinate 27,337 of JANHFO010009597.1, read as the reverse complement.
CCCCACTGACTTTGATTGTCAGAAGATTGCAAAAAAAGTGATTGTATGACCTGGGACACTGCAACGGTCATAAATACATGCCAGTTGCCAAGCTTCAGAATTTTGATCACATGACCATGGGGATGCTGTAATGGTCTTAAGTGTGAAAAACAGTCGTAAGTCACTTTTTTCAGTGCTGTTAGAGCTTCGAAAGGTCACTCAAGGAATTGTGTTCAGTTCAGGAGTACCAGTATAACTTTCATGGCTTACAGTCAGATTTCCTTCAAAGATGTCTAATCTCCTTTAAAAAGGAGACTGAATCTTTACCTCTTATTTCCTCTGACGGTCCAACCATTTATTCATTCCAGGCAATAATATAGTAGTTTAATAAGAGATCCAATGGCAGAATCACACAGCCCAAAGGCTTTTAAGAAGAGATTTGTCTGAAGTGATATAGGGTCTCCTGATTGGGCACGGGGTTGGACTAGAAGACCTCCAAAGTCCCTTCCAGCTCCGTTACTGTTTCCATTATGGACTATAAGCTGCTCTGGGGAGAGAAAAAATCTGAACTAGTCTCACTTGTCCTGTGAATCCATGTAACTAAATTAGGGCACCTCTATCTAATCATCAGCCATTCAATAGGAGAAAAAGTCTCAAATGATTAAATGTGCCAGGAAGGAAGTGGTGAAAAGGGAAAACTAGAATGGGAGTCTATCTTTAACTGGGGAGAACTGGGTGATAATTACTGCCTTTATTTCCTCCTGTATGGGATGTTGCATGTGGTGCAGACATCACCTGTTCTGACATGAAATTAGTATCAGTGCCTCAACACGATGGGAGACAAAACAGGGTTAACTGGGAAACAAGTTTAATTGTAATATATGCTTTGAATTGTGAGCCTCCCAGAATCATTTAGTGAGATGGGCAGCTACAGAAATCAAATACAGGTAGTTCTTGACTTACGACCACAATTGAGTCAAAAATTACTGCTGCTAAGTTTGTTAAGTGAATTTTGTCCCATTTTATGACTTTTCTTGACAGTTAAGTGAAACACTGCAATTGTTAAGCTAGTAACACAGCTGTTAGGTGAATCTTGACAACCATGTTACTTGATAGTTTATCATCATAAACCAGACTTGCCTCCCAGAAGAGTTCTACCTCTATAAGGACAAAAATAGTAGATATGGCTATGAACTCACTCAATAAAATAATCTTTTCAGGCCATTAGAAATCAAGCTTGATGTGTTATCTGAATAGCAGCCCCATGTTGTTGTTGACTTGTGGCTTACAGGCAATCTTATACTTACTCAGAAGTAAGCCGCTACTGAATTTAAGGGGACATAATATGTATGTAAATACACATGTGAACTCTACCTCACACTGTAAAAGCTACTGCAGGGCATGGCTAATTGGTAACGTCAGACAACAGGAAGTAACATCTGGATGGGGCTTCTTCAAAACATTTTATGACTTGCGGGTGGAGGTGAGGAAATGGGTTTCAGAAGGATCTGCATCCAGTTCTTCTCTTTCGTGGTCTTTATCTTCTGAGAGGGCTCAAGGGAAAGATACGAAACAGTTCCCCTCCCCACCAAAAGCAAGAGGAATTTGAGTAGATAAAAGGAGAGTAAATTTATGAGTTGAATAAACTAGTTGAATGTGACATGAATTGCAATACTATTTGAGGGAATTCAATACGAGTCCCAAATCTTTGCCACGTTATCATTCACAATTTGATAGTTTCCACCTTTAATTAGAAGAGTCTGAGTATAGAAGGCATCAGATTCACCAACTATTAGTGAAAGTAATAGTTTTGAAAGTAGGGAAAATGACTGTATACAAAATATACACTTCCTTAGAAATAAGATCTCAAGTGATTTAGAGTCAAACCTGCAAGCTACTTGTTTCTAAATCATCACCTGGGCAGGTTCCTCCTCCTGCACCCCATTTATTGTATTTTTCGTGTTCATCAAATCTCAGAGACAAAAAGATGAACAGATCGATAAAAAGGATTAATTGCTGATAGTGCTTCAAAGAATGGTAGCTTCGTGTACTACTCTGCATCTGGCAGACAAATGCCTCACAAGTCAAATTTTAGATTGTTAATTCAATTAGTTGATAGTCTTTGAAATCAAGGTATAATTATTGGTGTCTCAGCTTCTCTGTCCCCCAGAGCACTTTCAGGAAAATGCTTCTGCCTCAAATATGGTTGGTTATAACCATGGCTATTATGACCTCAAATACAGTTAGTTACAACCATGGCTTGTATTGTACAGGTAGACCTCAACTTACAACAATTTATTTAGTGACCAAAGTTAGTGACTTATGATCAATTTCACAATGTAGTATCCCCATGGTCACATGATCAAAATTCAGATGCTTGGCAACTGACTCACATTCATGATGGCTGCAGTGCCCTAGGGTCATGTGATCACCTTTGGTAACCTTCTGACAAGCAAAGTCAATGGGGAAGCCAGATTCACTTAACCAAGTTACTAACTTAATCATTGGAGTGATTCACAACAGCTGTGGCAAGAAAGGTCGTAAATTGGGACAAAATTCACTTAACAAATTTCTCACTTAACAATATAAATTTTGTACTCAATTGTTATTGTAAGTCGGGGACTACTTATACTCAAACCTGAAGTCATTATCCATAACAGAGATTAATTGAAGTGACACTTCCACTTTTTATAGCTGACTCTTGCTAAACAATGATTTAAGCAATAACAATAGTCTTAATCTTGGACTATCACTGCAGACTGTTCACTGACTATCTTTGTACAGCAGCATTTTAACAAAATCCAGTTCACCTGGCAGTGACACCAACAGGAATATTACAGAGGTCTTGGGGGAAATAAATATGACCTTTAAACTACCTTTACATTTTAAGATGATTTTTTGCAATAATTTTTAGTGGGTTAAGAACTGGAAAGGTTATGTCAATAGGTGTTTCATATATTAGTTTAGAATCTAATCAGAAATAATATAGTGTGAAAAATCTACCAATAAACCATTTTTAATTTCTTATACCCCTCTGTAATGTTTCAGAACAGGACTAAGGCAAGAAAATGGTATTAAACCAAGGCCTCTGCATGCTTGGGAAGACCTATATAGCTGGCGGCCTCCTCTGAACATAATTCTAAATTCTTAGCTGGATCTCAAGAGCAAAATAAAACAACTGCAATACAATAAACACTACACGTTCTTAATTTGTAAAAGAATGGCAAATTTATGCTTTATTCAAGGCAAAACAAAAACCAACCTGTCAAGATACTAAGGAGATTCCCTACTGTTTAAAACCAATGCAGTTAAATATACACATTTTTAAGGTTAAGAAGGTATCAAATTCACATCCATATCAATATGATACATGGAAAATTATTAACACCAAACTTATTTTAGAAACCATTCACATTTGTTTTACATATTATTTCCTGCATAGCCTTTTGAACAGATACCCTGACGATGCAGCTTTTAAAAAGCTGCTTTATTTCTCCCAAGATAAACTATGTAGAAGAGAGGGTAGGAAACCAGTTTACATATTTTTTAAAAAATGTTAATTGCCTTTCTTTAAAAAAACATTCATTGATAAAATTAACAAGATGGATCAATGAGCAATAGCTGAAGATATCTATAAAGTACAACTATCTAAGGTATTGCTTTAAAATCACAATCTTAGAGATCTTTTTGAATTTTTGAACGCTTGTATTTAACTGCATGACAGTTCACAAATCGCATTCAAAGGGCTTTTCAGTTTCAAAGATTGCTTTCCATTTGGTAGGAGCAGCCTTGAGAAAAACAGACACCATAGTCAGACAGAGGTACTCAAACAATTTGTTAATTTCCTGTCAACATTTGCAATCGAAAATTTAGGTTGCAATCCTAAATCAACAAAGGTTCAGTGATCTGTTGTGAGATTTACTTCTGAGTAAACATCCTTATGATCTCATTAACCGTGGAAAGATGAATCAGTCTTGTAGACAAATTTAACCAGATTGGACTACACACGTTTTTAAAATAAATTATTTTCACATGAAAGTATAAATGGAGAAGAACCATCAGAATTTTTGACTTGAGAAGAAACATAACTTGTATGGATGTTTACTCAATGGTTTATCCCAGGCATGGAGAAAATTTTAAACTGAAAAGAATTACAATAACTGAACACTGAATGGATATTCCCAACCAACAGGGATAGGAAGAATGATCAGTGATAGCTCAGAACAAGAGCTTAGAAAATGTTTCTAAAAATAAATTAAAAATACACAAAAACAACAGCAGCAATCCAGAAAGTCATCCGGCAAAAGTCTTATTATGTGTCCATACGCACCATCTCCACTTTTACTTGAAATGTTCAGGAAAATGTGGAAAAAATGTTAAGTCGAAGAGATGCGGCAAAAAAGAAAGAATATTCTAAAAAAACTCTGAACTAATATTTAGAAAAACAAAACAAAATCTTACCTTATACTGCTTCCAGAGGTACATCTTCTGGAAGCAAAGATGGCACAGAACAGTTTTAATCTCTTAAACCAGGGGTGTTCAAATTCGGCAACTTTTAAGAATTGTGGGCTTTAACTTCTAGAAGTTCTACTTTTCTATCTATACATTTACGGTATGGGTGTCCAAATGTGGCAATTTTAAGACTTGTGGACTTCAATTCCCAGAATTCTCCAGCCAGCCATGCTTGATCGAGAATTCTGGGAACTGAAGTCCACAAGTTTTTAAATTGCCGCGTTTGGACACCCCTACCTTACATATATAGATAGAAAAGTGTCCGTTACATAACTTAGCCTAAGTGGTTTTAAGAGTCCAACTTTTTACCATTATCTGATCTAATAGGGAACCAATGCCAGGTATCAGAAAAACAATATGGGATTTCAATCATGAACCACAGAATAGAAGGAGGAGAATATTTGCTAACACGTGAATCTTTCAGACTATCATTTGGCATCAAGATTAGAAAAGCAGGGAAGGATAACTTGTTCTGCAGCACAAGGGAAGCTTACTACAAGGAAAAGCATGTGCCATGCTATGAACTTGTTCATGAGTGCTCGATGACATTTTATGGGTTGCAAATGACAACATCCTTCAATCTGTGATTTACTGCTGGCCAAATTTCAGGACTTAGCCCCACTATTATTTCACAATACACTCCAGAATTCATAGCATAAAATTACAATTGATTGTATGTAACACGCCCACACTGACAATTACTCTGTTTTGACAGGTGGCATAAGTTCTTAAGCATGCTTCTATAATAAATCTCTTTCATTCTATTTTTCCAAATTAATTTAATCTTTCGAGAGATAAATCTATTATTTTTCTCTATCAAATTCCTCTGGCCGTTAAGGATTAGTAGTGTTTACAAAACATAAAATTCCTCTAAATATAAATACTGAGAATACAAAAACTTGCATGAAAGCGAATGAGAATAGGGAACGATTTACCAAAACTTTAAAATTCACATATCAGCCAACTTCTGCCCTAAGTGCTGGAGGAACCAAACATGGCAAGCAGTATATAATTCTGTTTAAAATGCACAATATAGATGCTAGCATTTAAGAAAATATTTACAGGACATAATAATTTGGTATATGAGTCTTTCAATTTTAAATCTTTTTTTCCACATATAAACGGTTCTGGCATGCAAAAGGAGCAGATAAGGAATACATCGATTTGGCCTACAAGTAAGACAAAAAAAAAAGGTTGCTAACTTGTAAGCTCTGCTGATGGGAAGCCAGGAAGAATGTCTCAATGGCAAAAGCAAATAACATCTGTTTTCTCAAGAAGACGGTAAGAAAAATAAACACTGGTAAAAAGCCTAAGCAGGGAACCAAAATTTATGTCTGTTTACAATGGGTCAGCTTTTCCAGTGAGATCCGAGTTAAAACCATAGACGCTTGAGGATCTTGTTAAGTTTGTGACTGGTTCAAACTGGATTCCATGATATTCCCATTTTCTGGGAAGAGAGCTGGGAAATTGTTATTCAAAGTCTCTGAAACCTCTAAAGTCATATCGGTATTTTGACAGCTCGCGTAAGAGTGAAAGGACTGCTGCGGAAGTCCTTGGCTATCCGGCGCCTGCGTAAATATCCCTGCCTGAGGAGCTGAGATGCTTTGGCCATCTAAAGGTACTTTAGATTCCCTGGACTCCAGTTGCTGCTTGCTTTCTTCATCGGTGTCCAGGCGAGTGAGTTTTTCTATCCACATGCGAAACTTTTCCTCTGTCTGCCTCTGCATCTCGGCAAAGCAGTTCATGGCCTCTTCCAGGACGCTGCCTATGCAGTTTCTATCCCACACGGTGCCCCTGTCAAGCAATCCTGGAATTTCCCTGGTCGTTCCTCCAGATCCCCCAGCACGACTGAAGCCAGCTTGAAAGACATTGAGGCCATGGCATAAGAGATCATTAAAGGAAGATAATCACATCCACACATTAAGGCATGCGAGTATGAACAAGCTCTTACACTTGCTCTAACTGATCGAGAGACACCTTCTCAGAGAAGTACCGTGTCTGCTCAGTTTAAGCATTCATAAACCACCCGCACATTAAGTAGAACCTTTCGACTTTTCAAAATTTTCAGAAAGTGAAATCAACACAATTCCCATATACTTTGATGCAGAAAGTAAAACAAAAACAAAAAGGAAAAAACCCTCAAGTCTAGGTTGTGTGCATATTTTTCTTAACATAAAGTAGCCCTCCCAAAGCAGACCAGAGATATCAAATTCAGCATTCCACGTCCATTAATCCATTGGTGAGTATCTTTAGGAGTTAGTAAGCCTTGAAGGTGACAGGGCATTCCTGGTTGTGCCTCAACATTTACTCATAAACATTACAGTTCTGTTCATCCTATGGCTACTGTCTTTCTCTACCCCTCTAAGATTTAAAAGAGGCTTAACTATTCACAGGAGGAGGAGTACACAACTAATTATGTCAAACCAACTTTACACTGCTTTAAAAAGAAAGTAAGACAATCAGACCAAAAGTCCATCCATTCCTGCATTCTATTCCCATCAATGCCCATCAGATATCTCTTCATAGTTTATGAGGAAGTCATGAAGCTATCCTTCCAATTATGTTTCCCAGCATGTATGTCATCATGCCAAGTAGTCTTTGATATCTTCTGTTAAGTTATTTAATTCCCTTCTAATTTGGTAGCCATCACCACTCTGCTGGGGAGGGGGACTAAATCCCAAATGTTGAAGACCTGCTCTGTGGACTTCAATGGAAGAAAACTGCTCCTGCAGGTAGTCATTATTATGTCACACAAATTAACAATTACACAATTCTAGATATTCCCAAAGAAACACTTTGGAAAAGTCCAGACTTAAGGCACAATTAAATATGCTCACTGAAGTCAGGATTCTAAATAAGGCTAAGTCTGCTGCAATTTTCTAATATCATACTCATAGAAATGTAAACATTAATTTAAGTTTCAGTTCCTATTCCGGTAATATTTAGAACTTTGCAAAATTCATGGCAATTTGTCAGGGAATAAAATGACTAAGGACAGAGTAGCTAAACATGGGTATAGAGAAAAATTAGGAGAAACAGACAGCGAGCAATGAAGAAAAAATGGAAATAACACAAATTATTTCTAGTGGTTACTATAACTTATTTTCTAGCATTCTTCTGGTGTGGGCTTCATATACATACCATCTGCATATTTTATTTGAGACAATAATAGCTAACATTTTTGTTTTAGAACATTAAAAATCTAACCTCTATTTATAAAATAAAGACATGATTGTGAAGGCAGAGGAATGTGTTTTCTTATATAAATCTACAGCTGAGTTTGCTCCAGCCTTCTGCAGATGTTAAAAGGAACACTGCACATTATGCATTATACTGATACTTATGGGAGTATATCACAAAATCATGGAGACTAAGGAATTTATAGTTGTGAAGTCATGTCATATAAGACCAAACTCATAGCAAATATGGTATCTACTCCAATTTGGTCTTGTCAAAAAAAGCTGAATATTGTTAAGAATTTGTTAATAATAATAAATAATAGGAGACTCCAGAAAAATTCCAGGATGTAGAATAGACCGGAAAATAAAGGGCTACGATGTTAACGGAAATGTTATTTTGTGTACAAATTCAAACTAGTCTCCCTTAACCTACAGCCTGTCAAGGGTTTTTTACGTAACTCTCCAAAGACAAACGAGCAAACTATTATTCACAGTTAATGAAACCATAGTCCAACCATATCTGGAGAACTGTTCTTGCACCAGGATGCATTGTGAGCTAAGAATACCGGGAGCATCTGGCACACTTTCCTGAAACCATGACGCATATTTCAGCGAAAATTATGAACAATCCAGATCATCACATTCTGTTCTGAATTCAAAATCAAAGCCTTACTGCTGTATTCAAGCAATGGAAACTACGAAAACATCAATACTGAATTTCTCTGCAAAGACGCAGCTGAGACCATTCTACATTAATCCTGACTGCAAAACTACAAGATTTCAGTCTACTTTGTGACTGCAAAAGTAGCATCTTTTAGTTAGTTAGCTTATCAAGGAAACAATTGTAGGAAACAAACCAACTCTTTACCTTATGTGCTTATTTCACTTTTCTGAATTGCCTTTTAGCACAATGCATAGAATAAAAGCGCCACATATTTTCTTTCAGTTCATGAACTTATATATCAAAATGACTCTGGGAATAACCTCAATATTAAGGGGTTTACAAATATGGGGTAATCACACTGGTCAACCAAACCTCGCTGGCAACACACAATCAAAGGCAAATGGTCTCTCATCCCTCTCTAGTTCAATCTTGGTGGGAATGTGCAACCTCTCTGTCCCCTGCTGAAAAACCTGCTTCCAAACTCCTATTGAGAGCTATCAAAGGACAGTGAACGCATGACTGATCTCCAGTCAGCAAAAGTTCCAACTACATTTTAGGTGTAAGTCTTTTGCCTCTATCTCCTCTACATTGTTCATTCAAAATATAATAGTAGTATTCATAATTTTGTTGTCCCATTGCCTACACGAGTTCTAATGCCTCAATTCTGCTAGCATGTACTTTTCTTGTTATCTTCTCATCTTAAAGATGAAGACAGAAGCCTGAAGTCCATCTTCTTCTGGTCAAGTTGCTATTACAGGTAGTCCTCAACTTGCAATCGCAACAGAGCCCAAAATTTTGATTGCTAACTAAGCGAGACAGTTGTTATGTAAATTTTGCCCCATCTTACAACCTTTTTGCCACAGTTAAGTGAATTACTGCAGATGTTCAGTTAGTAACATGGTTGTTAAGTGAATCTGGCTTCCCCATGGACTTTACTTGTCAGAAGGTCTCAAAAACTAATCACATGATCCCAGGACACTGCAACCATCATAAATGTGCCAGCTGTCAAGCATCTGAATTTTGACCACGTGACCATGGAGATGCTGCACCGGTTTTAAGTATGACAAATAGTCATAAGTCACTTTTTTCAGTATCACTGTAAGTTCAAACGATTACAAAACAAATAGTTGTAAGTCGGGGACTACCTGTACTGCAATTTATAGCAAAGATGATGGAAGGTTTCTCCCTCTAACGTGGACGTAGAAGGATAAATATTATGCAAATTGTCAATACTGCTTCCATCTCCCCTGTACAGACCAAGTCCAGGTCTATCAACCTTCCTAAGTTATAGTACAAATTGCAATGATCCCAAAATGATTATGTGAGTGCAATGAAGTCATCACACAAATGCCACAATCAGCATCAGATGCCTGATGTAAGTTGTGGCATTTATATAATGGTAATATGAAGCATATGCTGTCATTAAGCACATATACACACCTAGCACCCTTTTAGCAGATGTCTATGTTTCTGAACAGGATTGGGATACCTCCAAATGACTAAATTCTGGCCATTTCTTGTTGCTAAATGCTTCTATCATACTTAAGATGTAATTTTATTTAAAATTGAATTACCTTAGTTTCATTTCTCTATTGGTACCAAGGACAGTATAAGCTATCAACCCTAATTTCTATCAACTGATAAAGTACATAATGAAAACAATTGATCCTAATTCATATCACTGTTGTTCATATTTTAGCTAGTCAAAACTCAAACTTATTCTTAAAATATGTGTTAACATTATTTATATATATATATAAATCTACGAATCTTTCATAGATTTTCACGGGTACAGGTATGTAGATCTGGATGTGTTAAAAGTCTTTTCCTGTATAACATTGAGAGTATCTTGGCGATGTCTTGGCGAGTCAGACCTTGGCGAATCACCAAGATACTCTCAATCTTACACGGGAAAAGATCTGAACACACCCAGACATACATACATACACACATATATATATATATATGTTTTCATAGATTTTCACGGGTATCGGTATGTAGGTCTGGATATACACATATATGTAGGTCTAGGTGTGTTTGGGTCTTCTCCCGTGTAAGATTGAGAATATCTTGGCAACGTTTCGGCAAGGTCTCACTTGCCATCTTCAGGCTGGTGCTCCTGGCTTCTTGCAAGTGAGACCTTGCCGAAACTTTGTCAAGAGACTTTCCACTCCACATGGGAAAAGACCCGAACACACCTGGACCCACATACCTGGACCCATGAAAATCTACAAAAACAAATATATATATATCAACAGAAAATAAAACAGTAGCATCAAAACGTACATATGCATGCTTTATAAATATTTTTTCAAATAATCAGGATTACTTTATGAAGGGAAATTTTTCCTATTTATAGGTAAAATATTAAAATGTATACAAATAGGTATAGATTATGTACTTTTGCACCTCATTTTTCCAATTTCGTTTCCCTTACTGGCGGATGCCTGCTCAATCAGAGCATCTCTTCATATGCTAAAAATATAGCATGTACGATATAGTACATTAAGATGCAGTAGTATATTTCTTTGAATTGCCTGCTCACTAACATTTGTTTAGATTTACAATCTTCTATTTTAACCTAATCCTATTTGTTGAATAGCAAAACAATTCTCCAGATAATAGACTTACACTTCTAAGAACATCACAGCTACACCTGTTGTTTTCATGTATAAGAATTTTAAAAAAAAATTGCCAAGGGGACTGTTTCTGTATCTGCAAAAGAAGGAAAATCTACACTAAGTAGGTTTGCTAAGATTCAATCAACTAAGCCAAATAGTACAGAATTATATGTAGTTTTATGTATCAGAATATTACTCTGAAAAAGTTTTGATGTCTGTTTCATACTTATGAGAAATGAACAAATGAATAGCTTTTGTCTTATAAAAAGGTTCTAACAGAGTTCCTTATTCAGTGGCAAAAAAAAATCTGTTTCTATTCAAAATTTTCTGATGCGCGTAATTTATTACACCTAACCAACATTGCAAATAGCCAAAGAGAAAATTAGCTAGTCTGACCTGCACTTTGAATGAAGGTTGCACTGAATTATATTCAAACCAAATCAGCCCAGCAAAAGCCATACTGAATTTAGTTTTGTGGTGGGGCTGTAACATTTGAGACTGTACCTCACTTGGTTGCATTAACAACAGCCAGCACACAACTTACAATCTGAAATGGTAGAGTCCACAAGAGGTACATTATGTGTAGCTTTTGCTAGTCTGTTCTAATCAAGACAACAGTGAATACTTGGATAGTCTGTCGTCCAATAAATAACCATTTCAAAAGAAACCTGCAGGATTAACTATTAAGATAAATGTGATGGGCAGAGGAGCTATGTCACACAGCTGTGACAACTTTCATTCATTTCAAATGCAAGCGCCGTCATGAGATCCAAATAAAAATGGAGATTGGAGGGCTACAATGTCTGCAATACGCAACCCAAGCACAAATGCAAAACTCCATGTATTGTGCAGAGGCAGAATCCATCAAACGTGCTAGAAAGAACACTGAGCAGCCATGTTATGAGCTCAGCATTGTAGTCTTCCAAGTCTACCTACTCAGCACAGAAACAGATTTACTTAGAACACAGACTGTAATTACAAAACTCATTTCCTTTTGTGTAAAGAAATAAATGTGTGTTCGCCCATAAAAGATTAGCAAACCAAAGGATTTTTAAACAGTATTTTATTTTAAGGTTGCTATAAATGCAATTATTTTGAATACCATATGCGGAGTAGTTTGATACATATTCCTGATCATGCTAGTTCAGCTAGAGGAATAATGTAGGCCTTAACAGTCTTTTTTTTAATAACACACCTTCTGTTATATTTTAATGAGAACAGCCAATTTTTTCCCCAGTCAATTTAGATGCAGCAGGGGGGAAATAGTAATGATAATTTTGCAATCCACACAGCAGAACATGTATCTCTCTTCTGAAACTGTGTGATGGAAGGGGGGGAATACTAATTTGCAATCTGTGTGCAAAATATTCTTTACACAGGCTCTGAAATAACCAAGTTGCCTGTTCAGAAAACTCGCAGCAAAGCTGAACCAGCTTATCATGCATTGAAACAGAGCTAGAAAGTGCAGCATTAACAAGAAAGGAGGAGCTATTGTAGAAGCAGTAGGATGCCTCATGAAATTTCAGATGCAGAGAGAGAAACAGCTGCAGCACTTTAAAACAACAGCCCATTCAGAATTAAATAGCAGCAAAGTAGACTGTTTTAAAAATTACAATCTAAGGTACACTAATGCCAAGTGGCAGGAGAAGGTGGAGTACGGGGGAATAATGAACAACTCAATATTATCGGGATGTGTCTGGATTATTATTATTTTTTAAGGTGAACTATCGTGCAAATAAGAGCACTGAGAAACCCTCCTTACCCACCTTGAAAATATGTCACGTTTTAAAATACGCTGCAACCCTCTTATTTACACAGAGCTCTGGTTCTCCCAGCAAATTATGTATTTTTGTTTTTGCTCCTTTCTAAATTTAGCATGACAGCTGAGAAACGATGGCAGTTCAGTTTAAAAAACATCCTCTACCTGGTATCTCTGCAGTGATTGTCTTGCTGCTCCCTGAAACTTCGTCGTCATCATCCGATGAACTCGTGCTCGAGTCACAGGTGAGGTCGCTATCGCTGGTACTGCTGTCCTGCAGCAGGTTATATTTCTTGCGGGCGGCGGCCTCCCGTTTCTGCCTCAGTAGCCGAATGCGCTCTTTGTGCTTCTGGCTCCGGTGACCCTTGACCTTCGCGACACGGCCATTCTGCTTATCGCTCGATTGCCGATTTTTCTTTGCAGCCATTGTCGAGGTTTCGCTTTCCGATCGAGACCGCCTCGATTTCCTCCCGACGGTCGATACGGACACGGAGGAAGGGTCTCCCTCGACCGTTGTTTCAGCTGGGCCAGGAGCATTCTCTTCTGCAGAGGAGAGCGTGTCAGAATCAGCCAAATGGCCGCTGGATGAAGGGGAAAGCATGCAGTGGTTGGAAGAGTCACTCTCATAAACGCGGCCGGCTATTGGCTTGTCGCTTTCCGTTGATGCCAGCTGAGATTCTGATGAGTCCCGTCTCAGTTCCATCAGCAAGCAGGGCATCGAGGCAAGCACTGCTGAATCCTCCCCGGGCGCTCGGTTCTCTTTCTGAGCAGGTATATCCAGTTCTATAGATCCTTCTTCACCCAGAGCTGGCTCCTGCTTCTCTGAGAGTTTGGGTGGGACTTCTGGGTCAATGAGTTCTTCTGTTCTGTCTGCTGCCTCCATCTTCATTTCAGAATTTTAAGTCTCTCCTGGTCTCAGAGGATAGACTCAGAGCTTTGTGGAAGTGCAAACTCACCTAGGGCTTCAGCAGGAAAGCAACCTAAAGGAAGAACACATACAGCACGTGACTGAGCTGGTAATGAGGGCATATTTGTATAATATTTCATGAGGAATTTTGCAAAGTACAAAAGAAGCATGCTGATTATGCCACAGAGCAGATTAAATCTATGAAGATGTATAATTTCAATACTGACTCTTCCCACTTACCTGTTTTTACAATGGGTTGGAGTTGTGCTTGAAAGTCTAGAAATATATTGCTTTGTAATTTCAACAGATGAGTCTATTCCATATTCATGTGTAACCATTAAAAAGTTGTGCAATGCTACCAGATATTTTATTCAGTTTCCCTGAGAGCAAACTGAATAACCACTGGAAACCTACAAACAGAACAAGAAGTCGTTCTCTCCTGGAGTCTACTAGTCCATGAGTTTGTCAAATATTCATTTGAAGAAATTCTAATTTATCAATTATCTCTATTTTCTGGTTTTGGCACTTTGTGAGAAGAAATTAATTTTAGCCTAGATTCTCTTGTCAAGGCCATTTGAGAATCAGAACAGGGGGAAAACATGGCCTTTTAGGCACCCAAAAGCATGAAAAATGAACATTGGAAGTTACGACCATCTGTTAAATAATTTGAACCGATACATATCTCGCATCTGATATAAAAACTAGAAATTGATCCAATCGAACTTTTATTTTGTTTTTTCTTTATTTATTACATTTTTTAATCACCCATCACCTTCACGGAGGGACTCTTCTTTTCAGATCATGGAATAACAAATCAAGGAATGGCTCACCCAATCCCAACCCTATTTTTAATCTGTCAGTAACAAGGTTATTCTGTATAACCCGTTAAAAAGGCAGCCACAGAATGACTGGAAAGTACACAGAGGCTATATAAGATAGTATGTTTTTATAAAGTGCTTATCTGGCATATAGATAAGCTTGCTGCTTTTTTCAAATGTTTGCTAGGTTGAGAAAGAGGAAGAGGGAGAGAGAGATGCTTTACATAAATATTACTAATTATTAAGGTTCTTAGATTACTTTTTATTTTAACTATTCACAGGTTGTAGATTACTAGGATAAAAATTGGTTTGTTTAGCTTCATTCTGTAATTGATGCTAAGCAATCACAGTACATGCTAAAAGTATAACGACAATTTGTTTTGTTGTGTGGCAAAAGACATGACATTCTACGTTTATTGTTGACAATACCAGCATGCTGTATTGAGAAAATATTCATTTACATAGATGTGATAAAAGCATAGATATTTGGGTTTTTTGTCTATAGTGCAACATGTTCCTGTCTAAGCTATTTCTGGACCTGTCGTACTAATCACAACAAACTTTATTTATTAACTTTATTGTCACTAGCAAATACATTCCAGGCAGAGTTGTTTTCTCTTAACTTAAAAATGCCATGACCTGAATGTGGGAGTATTTGCATACCATTTTGCCCAACACAAAAAGAGGAAAAGATATAAAATGGATGTAGTAAAGGCCCTGCTCTATATTCAGACAAGTCTTCCGAAGCACCTTCAAAAGAAAAAAGAGTGTAAATGTCAGAACTTGGATATATCAGGCAAGTGGACCAAGTGTAACTCTAGCAAGATAGAGTGGTTCTACTTTTGGGGCCCTTGAGGTGAGGAGAATTAACATACCAGACTCTGGGCAGGGCAACACTCCATAGTACAGGTGTGGTGCACAATTTGGGGGTCCTCTTAAGACTCTCAGCTCCTGCTACATGAGATGGGAGCAGCTGGGGGGGGGGGAGGAGGGGGTTGTCTTGTCTGCCAATTGCAACTATTCCTTGCTCATCAATTACAATTATTTTCAAGTAACATATCCAGAAACAATTGTTATAATATCACGTGCATACTCCATGGGCCCGAGTAGGCTTTTTCTCTACTTGCCAAAAATCTAAAAAAAAAACATTGTTCTTCCAATTAACAATCCATTCATCAAAAGTATTAAATAATAAAAACGTTTTGGCTAATATTATTAATCAGAATTCCTTAGTGACATTTAGAGAGGCACAACATATAGTACTCTCTGTACGCTAGCAGGGATGGGCAACCTGCAGGTTTAAGTTTAATTTCAATGTTCCTCTGCAACAGATTAGATTTCTGGTAAGGAGTAATATATCTTTTCACTGCTTGGCAGAAAGAAGGAAAGGGCTGTACTGGATGGATACAGGTAATCCTTGACTTAGAACCATCCATTTAGTGAACAAAGTTATAATGGTCCTGAAAAAAGTGATTTATGACCATTTTTCATACTCACAACACCTGCAGCATCCCCAAGATTACGTGATCAAAATTCAGACACTTGGCAACTGACATGTATTTGTGATGATTGCACTGTCTCGTGGTCATGTGATCACCTTTTGTTACCTTCTGACAAGCAAAGTCAATAGGGAAGTCAGATTCACTTAACAACCATGTGACTAATTGTACAACTGCAGGGATTCACTTAACAACTTTGTCAAGAAAGGTCGCAAAATGAGACAAAATTCACTTAACAATTGCCTTGCTTAGCAATGTAAATTTTGGGCTCAATTGTAGTCATAAGTCAAGGAGTACCTGTACTCATTTGTTCTCATTCACTCATCTCTCTTCACTTTTGCCTTACTTCTTCAACCTCACTGGCCTCCCTTAGATTAAACTTAAGGAAGTGCAATTTCAGGAGTAACAAGGGTTCTCTCTTCTGATATACCATGGGCATACCCTTCTTCTAATCTAGAACAAATAGGCTCATGATAATTTACAAATGGCATCCATCCCTCCTACTTACTTGTTGAATTTTAATCCAGTTAAACATGCCTCTCCCCCATGCAGTTACCTCTTCTATTATGTCAGTTCCAGTTTCTTTCCCCACATTTTTTTCTTCCCAAGGCAGTTGCTACTTCTCCCTTCATCAGCCTATTTGCTTTAGCTTTGTTTTGTTTGAGAGAAGGATGCATATACATACTTTGTTTTTCTGTGAGAGAAGGAATGGCTGGTGCATGCAGATGGGGAATAACTGATTAACTGACTTATTAGCTCTTCCAATTCATGTGGGGTTCACAGAGCAGCAAGCAACACTGGGAGTTGTGGTAAGCACCTTGAGGGTGCACCCCCACCGCCTTTTACATTTTTTAACTTATTCAATATTTGTTTTTTACCCAGCTCTCATTTTACTGGTGCATTATAGTTTATCTAAGTCTTATGCTTTTAGCTATAAACTGGTCTGAGTAACTCTGAGAGTGAGATGGGAGGCAACTAAATTTGATAAGTAATCACTTAATTAGTGATCCTTGGCAGATTCATGTACATATATGCACATCTAAATAGCTGCCTTAAATTGTGAACCAATAAAAACTTTTGCGAGTAAAATTCTGCATGTAAATTTAAATATGAATATATTGTTGAATTAATTTCTTACCTTTCAGCCTCTACTGTCACTGCTCTGTAGACAGAAGACCTGAGTGTCCAAAGATGTCATTCTGGCTGTCTCCCAACAAATTCTCTAAACAAACAAACAAACAAACACAAATTAACTTAGAAAAATGTTTTAAAAATAAATACACATGGAGAACTTAGCTAATGCTTATGAGTGCTGTTCATATTTTTTCTATTTTATATAGAGAAAATAAAATTTGCAAAAAAGATACAGGTAGTTCTAAATGTTCTATTCTTTGTATTGCTTACATGCAGAAGTCAGCACAAAATAATTTCTCTTCCTCCTAAGTCAATTCTGTCCTATTTTTTTTGTTCAACGTTACAATAAATTCAATTTAAATAATCTATATATATAAAAAATTAGGCGCGTTTGTGTCTGGTAAGTAATCCCGGAAAGTACTGAACCGATTGGGT
>JANHFO010009596.1:19068-36251 GCA_032468095.1 Pareas carinatus | reverse complement strand
GAGGGCTTTAATTGGTTTGTGTGCTACAGTGATGCTATGTGGTCGTAATTGTTGGTTGTTTCTAAGATGTTCCTGATGTATGGTAGTATTAACCTTTATGTAGCATAGTTGGTTGTGCTGAAGTGCAATGCTCCTCAACCTTTCTGGCTTTGTGAACCAGCAGAGGGGGCGGGAGGGGATGGTTCCTCGTGAGTGGTGGGCGAGCATGCACGTGTGCACGCAGCTCCATTCGCACGAGCAGCATCACTTTCATAAATGGAGTTTTGTGCACATGTGTGCTTGCCTGTTGCTTGATCAAGTGGGGCTGTGTGCATGCACTCTCCCACTGCTTCCACACTTTGATTTTGAATGGGCGATGGCTCGGGGGCTGGGGATCCCTGCTTTAGTAAATTAAGTGGTCAGGCACTTTTGATAAAATTGCACGGTTATTCGTTTTTTTGGAAGATGTTATATAGATGGTCTGTTTCCTTTTTCTGGTGTTCTTGGTGCCTCAGTGATTTCTTACTTATCTGAATAATGTTCTTACATTGCTAGGTTATTATTTTGGTAATAGAATACTTGGCAAGTGTGGGTTATTTTTTGATAGACTTGCATTTCAAATTTGTTGTTAATTCCTCTGCAGATGAGGATATCCAGGAAGAGTAATGTTTTGTTTTTCTTTTTTATTATGACAAAAATGCTGCCTATATACCGGATTCATACTTTTGGTTGTATGTGTGAGAGTGCAATGTTAACAGCACTCCTACATATGCAATCAAAAGTATGGATCTGGTATATAAATAATATTTTCATCATAAAAAAGGAAAGACAAGACACACAAAACAACCAACATCTTCAAAGAAATAACATTCACAAGGAAAGAAGAAAACAAACACATAAAAAACATCTCAGCGACAATCAACAGATTATTGCAATCATACAGCATCACTGGAGCAGAAAACTTATTAAACGTTTTACATTAAATGTTTACAAACCATCTAAAGTAAACCAAAAGAACCAGTGCCGAAGGGAAAAGGGGCATTATCTACAACATACAGTGTAATGACTTTAACAGCCACTATGTAGGACAAACAGACAGAATTTTAGTACATTGCATCCATAAATGTCAATTAATACTCAAAAGGCATTATGAAAATTCCATCATCTTACAACACATTGGCAGACTCAACTACAGTTTCAACAGGAAAACTGTGAGCAATCTAAACCAAACCAAATCCAAAAACACTAGGGAATTCCTAGAAGCTTGGTATTCAGACAAATCAGCTAGCAACAGACATAGAGAGATAAACCATATTTACACACCATTCAAAAGAGACAATAAAAAAACCTAAGAAGGAAACAAAAAGACCAGCCGAAATCTGGCAGCCTACATTCAGATAAGCAGGGATTAACACCAGACAATCAAACAAAAAACAATACCTTATCAAGGAATTTCTAAAGAGAAAACCTCCCTCCCATCAACACTAGAATGGCAAACTACTGTATGTAAAAAGGAAGCAAACCCCATACTAACTAACCTAGTTCCTAGTTCCTTGGTTCAATCCTGAGCTACATAGACTCTCTTCTATTGGAATCATATACAGCAATCAGGCCTTATCCAGACTTGGTGTGAAATTGCTGGTGGCTAATCAATTAGTTTAGAATCAGTGGATCAAAGTAAAATGTTACTGTGCATAGAGTGTTATGAAAATGGAAGGAAGGGTAAATAATTATTTGAAGACATCAACACTTCTGGAATCAATGGATGGAAATAAATTGCTGACAATTCCACGTTTTTGTGCATTATTCGGTTTAGACTGCAGCTTTCTCTAGCAACCTGCTTATTACTTTTGTGTTAGATAGCTGTAGGATTCGGAAGCTGGCAGTTCCTGCTGGAGGAAATAAGTAACAATATTATTTCCTCCCCTTCGGTCCCGGACCTGCAGACTGTTTGGCTCTTGAGCCCTGATTGGTCGTTGTGTTTCAAGTGCCAGTATTTAAAGCTTTAGTTAAGCTAAAATGTTTGCTCGCACTGTTCCCATTTGTATTTGGCTTCTGCAATAAAAACTTTTTTGTGCTGACCCTCATGCCGACCTGTTCTTCCAACGCCCAATCTAACACCTGGCGACTTGGGTGGGATCTCTGGAAGAAAGGACAGAGGAGAGTCGGCTAGAAAAACGAGGAACTGAAAATGTCATACATCCACCCTCAAACTCCTTATGATCCGGCAAAGGAAACCTGGGATGCGTATATGGTGCATTTCAATTTTTTTATTGAGGCACACGACATTCCAAATATCACTGACAACCGGAGGAAGGCATTCTTCCTTAGCCACTGTGGGCATGAGGTATTTGATTTGGCAAGGACCCTGGCCAAGCCCAACACCTTGCGGGCAAGGACTTGGACTGATTTACAGAATGCACTGCAAGCGCATTATGCCCCCGTCTCATCCAGATTTATAAAGCGCTACAGATTCAGACATCGGATGCAGCGAAGCAGGGAGACAATAAATCAGTTTGTGCCTGCGTTAAGAAAAGCGGCTGTGCATTGTGTGTTTGCGGATCTTGAGGACAGCCTGCTAGATCAACTAATCTTCGGAGTCAAGAGATGTCAGGCTACAAAGGTGTTTGCTAGCCAACACAAACCTCACGCTCCAACTGGTGCTCGATGAGGCCAGGGCAGCTGAATCGTCCTCCAACGCCGCGGAATCCCTGCAGAAGATCGCAGGAGCACCGGCAGCTTAGAGAGTCACAACTACGGTGCACCAAGGCAGGCAGATCGGATTCCCAAGCTTGAAACCACCATCCGAAGCGGTCTCTCTCTTTCTCTCAAGCAGGAAGAAATATACTATTCCTGTTTTCCTCCTCTAAAAATGTGGTGCATCTTATGGTCAGGTATGTCTTATGGAGCGAAAAAATACGGTAAATAAAATGGAAGTTCTCTGATCATTATTTTACAAATGGATCTTTTTAATAAATTCATATTAGTGGTCTGCGGGATTTAAAATTATGAATGTTGTGGTCCCTGAGGTCCAAAAGATTGGCGACCACTGAGTTAGGAGACAGGTTTGTTTAATACATGACAGCTATGGAGAAAAGGGAAAAGTAAAGTCTTCACATACATGCCTATGTAGATCGTATGGCAACAGCACCAAGTACAGGTAGTCCTTGACTTATAACAATTTGTTTAGTAACCGTTCAAAGTTAGAATGGTTACTTATGACCATTTTTTACACTTGTGACCATTGCAGCATCCCCATGGTCACATGGTCAAAATTCAAACATTTGGCAGCTGATTCATATTTATGACAGTTGCAGAGTCCCAGGGTCATGTGATCACCCTTTGCGAACTTTTGACGAGGAAAGTCAATGAGGAAGCCAGATTCATTTTACAACTGAGGTGCTAATTTAACAATTCTTAATTTTTTTGTACTTTGTGGTTTTAATGTGGCCGTACACCGCCCTGAGTCTGTTCCACGGAGAAGAGCGGTATAGAAATTAATTAATTAAATAAATAAATAATAAATTGCAGTGATTCACTTAACACACGTCCCAAGAAAAGTTACAAAGTAGGGCAAAGCTCACTTAACAACTTTCACTTAATAGCATAAGTTTTGAGTCCAGTTGTGGACATAAGTTGAGGACTTCCTGTAAGGCTTAAACATTTTCCTTCTGGGATGTCTTTATGTTACTTTTCTGGTCTGGCCTAGAATCCTGGGAATTCCCCATTCATGGACAAATCCAATCCAACCCTACTTAACTTTCCAAAATCAGTCAAAGTCAACTAG
This sequence comes from Pareas carinatus, assembly GCA_032468095.1. Classification (NCBI taxonomy): domain Eukaryota; kingdom Metazoa; phylum Chordata; class Lepidosauria; order Squamata; family Pareidae; genus Pareas; species Pareas carinatus. The sequence goes on along the minus strand of JANHFO010009596.1, from coordinate 32,485 downwards.
AAACATCTGCCCAAATCCCTGTGAAACTGACTGGAGTCTTATTTATGAGGAAAGACACCTGGTTTTTTTTTTCTGAATACAGAACAGAGCACACTGCTCCGTTTGCCTTTCATTCCCAGACTAGGGGCCTTAGCAGGCAGTCGATAGGCGACACACTTTTTTTAAACAGCAAAGTCTTACAAGCCAACAAAGAAAGGCCACCGGAAGATTCCCTTTCTTTGCCGGCTTGTAAAACTTCTTGACTTATTGCAGTCTTTTGAACAAACAATTGAGGCCTGGCCGGGTTTCCAGTTTGCCCGAGTGGCGGATCCCGCAAGGTAACCTTAAAAACGAAGCCCCCCCCCCGTGCGCAACAAGCGCAGACTGGAAAACGGCCGGCCTGTCCAAAGCGCTGGGAGTTCCGTCCTTGAATGAATCCTGTCCCCCTCCCGCCATTCCCCGGAGCGGCCTGGCGAGGGCCCCCGAGAGCGGCGCGCCAATCTCAAAAGCCAGCCTCTCCGCCGCTCATTGAGAAAAAAAGTCCCGGGGCAGCGCTGCTTCGCTCGCCTCATTGGGCTGAGCCCTTCGCTCCGCGCCGGGCCGCCCGCCCAGCTCCCAGCCGCTGAGGCGATGGAGGGAGACGCCGGCCGGGGCGCTTCCGAGGAGGTGTTGCTCTCGGGGGTCTTCCGCCTCGCCCCGTCTCTGAAGGCGACCTGCGCGCTGAGCCTCACGAGCGGCGCGGAGCTGCGGGTGAGCCAGCTGGACCCGGCCGCCCGGAGCCGCGGCGCGGGCAGCGCCCTGAGCCTCTCCGCTTGCGTGGGCTGCTACGCTTCCCCGAGTCCGAGCGCCTCGCAGCCGGCGGCGGCGGCAGCCTACTTCTCCGTTGTTTGCTACCCTTCCAAGAAGGGCTGGTGGTGCCGCGGGGAGTCTCGGCAGAGGGTCACCCAAACCTTCTGCGTCTTGGCGTCGCAGGACGCCGATGAGAACCGGCGCGTGGCCGAGACCTGGGCGAGGACGATCCGGGAGCTCTCGGCCCCCCACCTGGAAGGTGAGCGAACCGGGGGGGGCCCTCCGGCCGCGGGTCGGGGAGACGGGGGTTGTCCGGGCTCGCTTTTTTCCTTGCACCTGTCGACCACTCGCACCTCTGTCTGAGGCGGTTGGGTGCACGTAGCGACAGAAGCCCGGAGGTATGAGTGGCTTCCTCGCATGTGGCGTCGCGTGGAGGGAGACACCCAGCCAAGCTGACCCGACAAGCAAGTTTGGTGCGTCGTGCGAAGCCAGCAATAGGGGTAGATAGTCGTTTATCATCGAAGAAGCATTGGTTGCAAGCGTAATATTTGTATCCGACTGTATTCGGCTGGGTTTGTTCCTAGAACTGCAGCCCCGTTCTTAGTTCAGTAAAAGAAACAGGGCAGTGCCTTAACTTTCTCCAAATGGATAAAGTATTGTCTAGATTTTTGAAAAAAAAACTTACATAAAATTGCTAAAAAGTAGGAAAGGGTTCATTGGGTTTGAAAACTATTCCATTCCTGTTCCAAAGGTGCTTTTTGCAAAGACAATTCGACTTTCTGTGTTTTTTCTCTTGAAGATGTTTTGCTTCTCATCCAAGAAGCATCTTCAAGCTTCTTGCATGAGAAGCAAAACATCTTCAAGAGAAAAAGTCCAGTTGCCTTTCGAAAAAGCGCTTTTGGAACCACCATGACTTGATTGACTGAGAATTTCCATAGACATTTATCCCATTAGGGTGGGGGAAGAAGCAGGTCCAACACTCAAGTGCTACTTTAGCCATGGAAGTCTAAAACAAATCTTTTTTAAATTAACTTCCATATCAAATGTGGCACATTTCATATATTATTAAATACCAAGGAGGCTTTCAGAGAAACGTTTGTGTGTGTACTACTTGGTACATATTTGATTTAAGGCTGGAGCAAAGATAGTTTTTTGTATTTGCAGTTTTCCCACACTTTCTTAACTTTTGTTCAAAAGTTGAATAAACGTTCAATCCTTTAAGATGTCATTAGAGCCATTTGTTTAGAAGCATCTGTAATTGAAAGGTCTTCCAAAGTAATCTTCATACTTTCAATATGCAAATTAGTGAGAGTGCCAATGACATAACGTGCACATTTCTGCGTGGGACTGCAGGATAAATATACATGCAACACCACGTAGATGCACATTGTGGTCCTATGTCCATGTTTTGAATAAATTCCTAGGCATCACTTAAATTGATTCCAGAGTTTTGGAAGTTGAGAAGTGATCTGTGTAGCATGGCCTCATGCAAGTTAGAAGTAAATCCCATTGTTCATGGGATAGATTAACAATTACATACTGGAAGTAAATCCCAAATTACAATGAGTACACATATATAGCCCTCTCAGCCTTTGCTCCAGATATTTGGGTTAAGGGGTGGATGAGCTCTACCACTATTGTTGATCAATAAAGTTAACAGCTTATTTTTAGGCAGCGGAGGTGGGTGGGGTTATGTTTGATGTGCTTATTTTAATTGTGTGTGATGAGCAGCTTTATACTACTAAAACTCTTGTTGCTAACCTTTAACGGAGCAAAATGGTTCTTCAAAGGGCAACAATTTTTAAACAAGATACCTCAAATGAGCTAATTTACAGAATGCATCCAAAATCTGGAACCCATGACTCCCATGGAATTGAAATATGGCAAATTTTATAAAACATGACATAAAAACTAAAACAGAATGCTAGACGAAATCCCCGTGTTCAACTCCTGATATTTGACTGTGCTATACAGTTCAGCGTGGACTATTTTCAAGGCTACAACATCTCCCTGAATTTTTAAGAACTTCCCAGTGAAAGAAGTACTTTAAAAGCTCTGCCACTGTTGAAAGCATTGAGAAATCTGGTTTGGGTATATCTCTGAAATTATGACCCAGTGGTTTATGCCTGTGTTTTGGTAGATAATATGAATAAATAAATTTGGGGATTGTTACCTTGCTCCTAAGCACACAATTGTAGCCTGTATGTAAGTATCGAGCATTTACACCGGAGAAAAATTCCTTCTGTGTCCAGACACACTTGGCCAATAAATTTTATTCCATTCCATTCCATTCCATTCCATTCAGGAAGACTGTTTCAGTTCAAATAAGATCTGTTGACTCAAGATCAGTTGGATTCACATCTAACTAAGCAGTATAGGATAGCAGCTTAAATATCATTTCACTTAATGGATGAATGTGATGCAGGTGAACAAGAAATGGTAATTCAGGTACAGATATTCAGTTACAGAGTAAAGCTGATATTAAGCTACATATGATATCTTTGGCTGCTAAACAGCTTCAGAATAGCAGCCTCCACCTGCAGCTAGAGTGAAAATATTTCAGTGGGGGACTTGTCTGGGTTCCAGATGCGCTTTATTTCCCAGATCAGCCAAACTAGTTGTAAGTTTCGAAAGGTTAGTTTTCATCTCATCAATCAAAAAGCATGAACGCTAAGGAAATCAGATAGCATCAAAGGGGAAAGGGGAGGAGCAACCCTCCCTGCCTTTACTACTGGATATCTATGGCCAGTGATCTTTCCATAGCAGTTATGACCTGTTTACAGGCTTACTTGAGATTTAACTTGATCAAAATGCATAGAATAAGCTTCAGAGAGAACATAGTGAAAATGGAAGACATGCCATTTTAGGTAGTACTCAACTTACAACAGTTCATTTAGAAATCGTTCGGAGTTACAGCAGCACTGAAAAATTGACTTATGACCATTTCCCACAGTTACGACCGTTGCAGCATCCCCCATAGTCATGTGATTTACATTCAGATGCTTGACAACTGGCTGACATTTATGATGGTTGCCGTGTCGTGTGATCACCTTGTGCAATCCTCTGACAAGCAAAGTCAGCGGAGGAAACCAGATTCACTTAACGATGGTGTTACTCATTTAACAACCGCAGTGACTCAATTAACAAATGTGGCAAGAAAAATCGTATAATGGGACAAAACTCACTTAACAAATTTCTCACTTAGCAGCATAAATTTTGGGCTCAATTGTAGTTGTAAGTAGAGGTCTACCTGTATTTCTGGTTTTAAGAGTTTGAGCTAGGGGACAGAATGGGTCTTTCTACTTTAAGAAAGCCTCTTTCTTTCCTCATTCCTTCCACATCGTTTTGTAATCCATGCCAGTTCTGTGGAACTTGTTCAGGATTGCTCTGGAAAGAACATAGGACTGCAATCCTAAGTGGACAAAATTATCCTACTCGCCCTTTAAAGAACTTCAGAACTGTCTTGCTGGCTCAGCCAAAGTCCATCTCTCTAGCAACATGGTTCTAACAGTAGGTAGATGCACTGTGAATATTCAAATTGCCCGTGACTTTCCTTATTGCTTCCTGTCTGAGTGGTATTTGTTCCTTTCTCTTTACTGGATTTTTATAAGCTGAGTTGTTCCACTAAGATGGAATCCTCTAGATAAATAGGAAGGTAAATAATAACCAGGAGATACTGGTTATTGGCATACTGTCGTTTATTAAAAGAACTGGTCATGAAACAGAGAATGAAGCTTGATTAGGAGAACGGTTCTCAGTCTATTCCAGTGGTTCCCCCCCCTCAACCTTTTGGGCACCAGGGACCGGTTCCATGGAGAGGGTGTGGCTTTGCGTACTGCCTGCATCTCGCAGATGGGGCCTCGCTTGTTCGCAAAGCCCAGTTGCTGGCATGCTGCGGCCCAGTGCGGGGTTTGAGGACACCTGGTCTATTGTGTTCATCGAGGCTTTATCAGTTCGGTGTAAGATTTGCAGGGCCTGGAGGAAAACGAATGAATGGTAAGTAACGAACCTCCATAGGGGGAGTGAGAAGGACAATAAAGGGGAAAGGACTTTTTGCAGATATGCTGATATTTAAATGTTTCTCCTAAATAAGGAACTTGTCCAAAAGGAGTATAGATCCTACCATGTCCATTGCTGATTTGAGATTAGCATCCAATTAAATTAATGCTAGCGAACCCCATCGATCGCCTTGAGGAACTTAGGTTCTGTAGTTTAGAAGCGTTTAAATAGCCACAACTTCCCTGCTTTTGGAGCTCAAGGTGAAAAATTAAAATTCCGCGCCACACTTGAAGGCCTTGGGTGGGCTATCAGAGCCCTTCCACAGATTTTGTCATGCTAATTTTTAGCTAGATGTCAACCCTATGCTTTAGGAGTAAGCATCTTTGACCCCAATTATTTTACTGAAATTACAATTATTTTTAAGTAACATTATTAAATCATTTACCTTTCAATGGAGTGTTGGGTCTGGCGTGCCAATAAAAGATCATGGGCAAAATTTGCTTAGAAAAAGCTGTGCTTTTAATTGTTAGGGCTGGCACGTCTGACCTGTAAAAATCTGAATTATCGCTAGATGTCAGCGGAGAGATTCAGGAGCCTCAAGCTCTTTGCAGTCATTCAATGATCCTTTGAAGTTTTGCAGATTTGGTGGTCCTAGTCATTCTAGTTTGGAAGAGAATGTGTGGCTGAATAAAACCATCATTGATTTCTGCCTGGACAATAGGTTGCAGTGACTCTCAAATGCAAACCTGTCTGGTAAGGCAAACTTGAGAAGCTTGTGCAGTTCCAGTTGCCTGTAAAAAAGATTATATAGGCCTCTGTCAATAGGTATTATATTACAGTAGCTCTGCAGTCCAAGCTGTCATTACGGTTTCTTTGGGGGGGTGGGCAAGTCACTTCCATACAATGTATATCATGGGTTGCAGTCCACTTAATGCCAAGGCAGGCTTGGCGTTGGGTAAATTAAAAGCATTCAGGGCTGTATATTCATTTATTTAGATTTAGGAGATGTATTTTTGGCAAGCATTAAACAGATTCTACTCATTAGGTTTTACTCCAAGAATCTGTTTCAGCAAGGGTAACAATGGGAGAAGAGAAATGGACGAGAACACACAGTGGGAAGCTAAATTTTCTTCCAGGTTTTTTGAGAGCTGTTATTACAGTTTCATTCTTATGTTAACCCAGAATATTTTGCTTTTATGTGCATCATTGTCTAGTTATTTGGATAATAACAAGGAAGCGCCTATGTGGTCTGAGTCACCCCCCAAAGTGGTGAAAGATCAAATTCTTTTCAAAGACATTTATTGCTCTGGAGGTTATAACAATAGTTCTTTATTTCAGCCCATTCTGCAAGTCCTTTTACAAGCTCTTTTTAAAATGTCTCTTTGGGAAGTGGTGCTACACACATCGCACAAAACTGCCCAAGTTAGACAGGGGAAAGTCAAAATGAAGAGCTCTGCCAGGTGAGTTTCACAATGGCTTCAGTGATGTGCTCCTTCGTTCCCATTAAATCATGCTCCATTATGGAACTGTGTGACAGACCTGGCCAGCTTTTGAGTTTGTGTACCTTTTAAGAATGGTGCAGTTTTTCAAGTACTGGAGAAGTCTGTGCCTGAGTGACAAGCTCAGTCTTCCGAGGTTCGCTTTTCAGCAGATACTTTTAAAAAGTGCTACGGCTGCTTTGAGAAGGAATCCACTCCTAGAAATTAATATGATTTTCAAAGTGGTGGCACCATTCTTTTTTTCCCTTTTCTACGAGCAAGTGTGGGAAGATGAAAAGATCAGGCTGCACTGAACATAGGAAAGAGAAGCTGCACCCCCAGGATGTATGGAGCATTTTCCTGAATCATTTTTGAAGCATACACCACCTTTAAAACTAGGATTATTTGTCTTCCTATATTCTCGGCAATTATCTTTCTGTTTGCTATCTTGCTAACAAATGCTGAGCATTGTCGCTTTTCCAAGGCTTTCTTCTCATTAAGTGGAAACACGGAAGCCACTTCCTGCTCAAGTGGATGGTCTGCTTGGTTTTGCCTGTGGAAGCCACACGAACATGGGAGTCTCTTGGATGCTCAGGAGTGACTCCTTCGTTCAAGGCTAACATATGGACTTGTGATAAATGCTTTACTCAGAGTCCTTCCTCTTCAGCATCCAGCCATGCATTCATGGAGTTGCTGTGTAATGTAAATACACATGATTCAGAACCAGAAGGATTTCAAAACTTCCCGGCTGCCGTCCACCCTGTCGGTAATGCTGACTCAACATTTTTTTAGCCCTTACCGTGAAACTCTCAGACAGAGGAAAGGGGAAAAAAAATGATTTGAGTTTGCTAATGGAAGAATGAAAAGTGCTGTTGTTAAGCCAATCTTGTTTCATTTTAATTCTTTTCCAGGAAGAAGGAATCCTGCTGCTTTCCCTTCTGCAAGAGGTCACGGGGAGGATGGGAAACGGGGAGGGGGGGAAACAGGGAGAGACAGTTGCTGACTCACTGCTCAGAATTTTGCTGTGTAATCCAGTTTGTGAACTGCTAGAAGAGGCTTCTCCTTCATTGACCGTTGTGGCTAGACAGTCTTTAGCCTGTCACTCTGCATGCCCTCGCCGTGACTTGCCCTCTGAAACCCTCTTGATGTCTTTGTGTCCCAGAGAGAAGAGACTGGGGGCTCTTGTAAGGGGGGCCATGAAGGATAAGATGGCAATCCTGTCCCCATGCATGATCACACGTGTGTGGACTCGATCTTGATCCTTTGACCCTCTCCCTGGGTATATCCTTAGTAGAGATCGTACTGTCTTTGGCAGCAACTAGATGCTATTCCCCTTCCATAAGTGGTTAGGATTCTTTTGTTTCTACAAATTTTCTGGGCTTGATCTGGTCTGCAGAAGGGTGGTCCTCAGGAAGAGTTGGGTCACTGAGGAAAAAGTAAGGTCAATAACCTCTATCATTTATGCTTGTGTGGAAATCAAATTGATGCATTGGTGTCAAAAAGCAGAGTGACAACCTCTCACCTCCATACACACAAAAATGGAAAGGCTTGAATGTCTCTTAAGAAAGAAAATTTAAAAAGGATATTGGAAGCCATTTGGAAACAACCTTCCAATAGGAACTTTTTGATGAATAGGATTCTTTTGAAGCAGTCTATTCCCTTGGAAACATGTAAATTACACAGCATTCTTTCTAAACCAAGCTATGCCATTCTTCCACTGCTAATATTTGGGACAGGATCCTAGTGTGCACTGGGCTGGTGCAACGGTATCATTTTCTGATATAGTGTATTTAGCTGAGAAGAGATGCTCAATTGCTCAACAAGTGCCTGTTATTGGTTCATTTTAATGGTATTGTATATCGTATGTGGGGGAATGAAAGCAGAGCAGTATGACTCTAATGAAAAGAGATAAACAAAATCAATATGTCAGATGTTACGTTAATTACTGAAAGATTACAATGTTAGGTACTTGCCTTCAGGTTATCTAAAACTTTTTTATAGGCTGAATGCTAACCAACCCAACAGAAGAAGTCAGGGGGAAAAAGCTAGAGAGTAAAGAGTGAAAACAAGGTTAAGATGATATCATTGGCATGATTAGGTATTGATATGATTAGATTACCTCTTTTGTGTCATTGAGAGATAAATCTAAAGCAGAAGTACTTTGGACAGTAGCCAATTTAATTTCAGATTCTCTCCAAATGTTCCTTTGCCAACTGTCTTGGAATTTGGGTCTTCACCTATTGCACCAGAATTAATCTAAAAAAATGGCATCTGAAATGCACTGAACATTAAAACTAAAGCATATTCACACATATAAGCAACCTGTGTGACTAATGTGATAGCTAGCCACAAAGACGGAGGTCCAGGATATTGTCAGCACATGAGAATTGAGCCCAAGGAGAAATTATGCCTGAGCACTGTCTTTAGAATGGATCCTCGACTGGACAGAGGAAACCAGTATGAATGCAATATGTGAAGTGTGGTATTTCTTATCATGATCAGTATAGTCAAATTTCATGCTAGACATTCTACAATCAAAAACAGATCTTGGCAGTTCTTTGTATGCCTTATGTGGGATTTAGGTCTGTTGAAAGTGATTATTTCCTTCTTATAAACAAGGAGTATGTAATAAGGAAACACTCCAGAATTTCATTTGCAGAGAAACACACACACCCCATATCTAAATTAACACCTTTCTTATAGTGTTACTTTCTTGGTATGCTTTGCATACATCATTCAATGTGACATCTGTCACTTGCACACACTGTATATATATATATATATCAGACATTTGCACCTTTGGTGTGTTCGGAGAGATAAGGAAAGTGTCAGAGTGTTATTGGAAGCGTGCACTTTTTTCTTTTTTAAAAAGCAGAATGAAAATAGAATTATACTTCCAGTTAGAAAAACAAAGTGAATAGGCTCCCGAGAACAATTTTCTAAATATGATCGTCTCAGACCTCAAGAGGCTATTTAAACGATTTAAAGTAGCAAAAATGATGCTTCCTTCAACACTGAAAATAACTACCAGTTTACTCAAAGTCATTTCCTCCCACACAAACCCAACGGCCTTTTACGTACACAGATTCAGGTATTGACTGACTTTAAGTTCCAGAAGGAATCAGAGTTGGTAGATGTTGAGATCCAGAATCATTTGGGTTGCAGATTCTGTGTGTCATAATCAGCCTTAATCAGGACAAGCTTACATCGTTATCAGTAATCTCATCAGAAAGCAGCAGATCAGCAAATGACAGGAAAGAGGCGGTGATCCTGCTGCAGGAGGACACACCCATATGTTTCCTGACCTTTGTTTACTGGGTGGAGAGGCTGACTCCTTGCCACACCTCCCCTGATTGCAACCATTAATATGGAGAGTGAGATAGAGGTTTATAAGCCAGGTTGGTTTCTGGCTGGAGGTGACTTGTGAATACCACGGATTATGGTGTTGCATAGGAGTTGCATAGGAGAGCGTTCCAAGGAATAAAATATCTAGACAACATTCTTCCTATTTTTATCCCTTTGTCTGTATCATAAAGATGTTTTCTAGAATAGATAACATATAGTGCAGTTAATAAAAGGGGTGCAAATTGATTCATTCTAGCAATGTTTTATAGGTAAAATGTCTTCCAAGAATCCTAGTCTGTATTGGCCACTTAGTATAATGTGAGTATGTCTGAATGATACCTACGTTTGGAAAGCCATGGTTATACTTTACATTTTCCAGAAGTGTACCTTAGATGTACATCTCAGAATCCCAAGCTCTTGTTGGCATTCAACCAGATAGACAAAGTTCATCCGTGGGTGAGAGAAGTTAGGATGACTTGAGTGCAAAGATTATTGAAGTATTAGTATACTAAATCCTAAGCTTAGTTCACCCTTTCCCAAAGTGTGCCTACTAGGTGTGTCGGGAAAGAACTCAACACATTCAAAAAGATGGTTTGCAGGGAATGTTGATATGACCAAACACAGTAATTTCTGAGTTTGGATTCTTTTTTATATGTAAAAGTCAATGGGCCTGGGTCTCTGAATGCCCAGGGAGGAAGACATATAAATGACCCCACGAAAAAGGTGCAAGGGTTGAGCTATGTCAGCAATGGACAATTCTGAATAGCAATAGCAATAAGACTTATATACCGCTTCACAGTGCTTTATAGCCCTCTCTAAGCAGTTTACATAAATCAGCATATTGTCCCCAACAATCTGGGTCCTCCTTTGACCGGCCTCGGAAAGATGGAAGGCTGAGTCAACCTTGAGCTAGTGGGACTCGAACTGCTGAACTTACTGGCAGCCGACTGTAAACAGAAGTAGAATGCAGTACTGCATTCTAACCACTGCGCTACTACAGCTACAGTATCTCTGCTGGCAAACTTTAGACAGAGAACAGGATTTATCAATAAACTTCTGTCCTGTAAAATAAAATATGTCTATTGAAGTATGACATGTCGACAAGTTATCTAAGTTCACATCCATGCATTGATTCTCACACTTACAAATTCTCAAGACAGATTGGGGAACAAAGGATATGGAAAGGTCACCATTGCTTGTAGGTTTTCAAATGGAGGCAGGGAGGGAGAGTTACAAGTGCTTTCAGAAATGGATTGAAAGATTTCTGATCAAGGATTGGACTGGATGACCTATAAGGTCCCTTCTAACCATTTATTCTATGACTGAACTCTATCATTGAATATGCCTATAACCCAGGTAGTCCTCGACACATGACCACAATTGAGCCCAAAATTTCTCTTGCTAAGTGAGACAGTTGCTAAGTGACTTTTAACCCCATTTTATAACCTTTCTTGCCAGAATTGTTAACTGAATTGTTGCAGTTGTTAAATTAGTAATATGGTTGTTAGGTGAATCTGACTTCTCCATTGACTTGGCTTGTTGAAAGGTCACAAAAGGGGATCCCAGGATCCCAGAATACTGTCCTTAAATATGATCCAGCTGCCAAGCCTCTGAAATTTGATCATGTGACCATAGGGATGCTGCAACAGAAGTTGTAAGTGTGAAAAATGGCCACAAGTCACTTTTTTTCAGTGCCATTGCAACTTTGAATTGTCACTATATAACTGCTGCAAGTCGCGGATTACCTGTAGATTTATGAACTGTTTATCAAGTGAGAAATAAAGTGGCAATTGAATATTCAAAGAGTAATTTTAAAAAATATGACCTTTTGTTTTTATTCCATGCATGACAAAAAAGATGGGGAGAAAAACAACAGACACTTTTAGCCTTATTGTTTCCTTAATGCCACAGTTTTAGCATGTGAAAGAAGTAGAGAGGAATTTTTTCCTCCTTATTTTCTTCTTGAAGAGCTATTCCAAAGCATTATACCAGTGATGGCGAACCTATGGCACATGTGCCACAGTGGGCACACAGGGCTGGTACGCGAGCCAAGTTGACCCAGCATCGCCTCAGTGCTGAGCATACTCAAAAAGAGCATAGTGGCTCTGGGTTATGATGTCATGGGGCCACGCAGAAGCTCAGAAAGAGCGCAGTGGTGCTGAGTGATGACATCACAAGCCACAGATCATTAGCTGTGGCTCGTCTGGACACTCAGTGCCGAAAAGGTTTGTCATCACTGACCTATACAATGTGAAAGATGTAGGGCTAGAAGCAAGCAATGTAGCTTTAAAATGTTGGCCATATAAACCTTAACTTAAAAGCATTATTGGAAGTTCCAGACAAGTAATGTGTTCTTAATTATTCATTTTTTCTTGGCAGCAGCTAAAGATTTAAGTAACAGCTTCTGTCTCTCCATATTTAGTGTATTATTGTTTGAAGAAGGCGAAGGGGAGGCCAAAGTAGTTCAAAACTGATGTTCACTCTTTTTTAAAATATATAAGTATATTACCAAGAGTTAGACAAAAGGGGAACATAATAATCAGCTGCTGACAGGCAATGACATTTTTACAGGCCTTCTGGCAAAAGCCCAGCGTGAAAGAAGCTGACAGCTCCTTGGCTTCCATTTCTGATCTGTTAGCAGAATTTTGCTATAGGGTAAGGGTTCAGAAGTCCCAGGAATAAGGAACCACAAGAGGGCCTGGATTGGTTGTTTGATCTGCCGATCTGTCTGTCTCCCTTTCTTGTCCCAGGGATGCCTCTTGCAGCAGCTGTATGTTTATCTTCAATCATTTTGCTGTCCTCTACAATGGGAACACTTAAATTAAAAAAAAAGTTGGATGAGATCAGCTGCAGGGAAGGTCCTTTAAAACACCGGTGGATGACATTTATTTGTTTGAACTTCTCAACTGCTGGCTAACAGAATGAAATAAATGGGGATCCAGCTGGGTGAGGGAAAGGATGTGGCCAAACCCTGCAATGTTGTTCCAATGGTCCATTTAGCTCAGTAAGATCTGTCCTGATAGGAGTTAGTCCTCAATGTCACTTGCTTTGCAGCTTATGCTTGCATGTTCAAAGCTTCAGGCAGTTTGAGCTTTAAGCAAGATGCAAAGCAATGAGGAGGAAGTGTCACCTCTACTGTTGTGGTTAAAGACCATTCAAATGCCATATTTCTATAGTATTAGTATGTCCTTGAATCAGGTTGCATTATTATCTATGGCTACTTTTATTACATCCTCTGGCAGAGAATTCTAAAGTCTGATTTCCTTTTGTCTTACATTAACTGAATACCGATTTCAAGTGCTTTGAACAACAATTACTTCATCATTTTCGCAAACTTAAACCATGAATTTAAATCTGGGTGGTTTCCAAATAAGTATGCTTAGAATTGTACCTTAAGAGCCAGTTCACACAATAATATATATATATATATTGATCAAGAGAATGTTCATTTTATGAATTTAATTTACAATCATAACAAGATTAGATTATATAATCACAAACAAATCCTTTAACATTTTAATTTCTTTTTCCTCTCTCTTCCTTGCCTTGTTTGCTTCTTCCTCCTGATTCTCTTCTTTTTCCCTTTCTTCTTCTCCTCGTCTTCCTTTTCTTTATTTACTATGTCATTTTAATTTCACCATCTTTTTCTTTTATCAATTTTCATTTTTAATTTTACATAACTTTTTGTCCAAATGTCCTTATTTCTCTTATTTCATGCATTCTTTATCTTTATACATTTTGACTTGCTTGTTATACCTTTATATATCTATCCCCAATTCAACCATCTAATCTTAATCTCTATTTACTTCAATCTTAAAAATACAACT
>JANHFO010009596.1:8717-18968 GCA_032468095.1 Pareas carinatus | reverse complement strand
CCTGGGTCCCTTCGGGAAGAAGGGCGGTATAGAAGTTTTAATAAATAAAATAAATAAATAAGAGTCAATCCCAGCTTGATGGTGCATCAAGTAAGTCATCGGGAAACCAACTATGGTTTATTCATGATAGGCAGACGCTCTGCCTGTTTGCCAGGGTGTGTGTGTGTGTGTGTGTGTGTGTGTGTGTGTGTGTGTAAACAACATCAACCTTTGCTTCTCCCCCCACCCTTCCTGGTGCCTAGTCTTTGTGCCACCTTTCCCAGCGGGATGCTGGCCACGTAGATGAGGTTGTCATCGTCCCTTTTAAACCTGGGATGGAGCTTCTCCTTCACAATGAAGATGATATCGGCAGGGATAATGTTGGGCCCCTAAAACGGAAGAGCAGAAGACGGGTTGGTCAAGAGGAGGCCACCCACGCCTCCCACACCCCTTCCGGTTACACAAGCGCAGCCAAGGGTGTGTGCAGGGGGGCTGCCGCTCCAGGTTGTCGGGAGGGCGCTTTGTAACATGTTGTCGCGTGTTCTGTGACATGATGGCTTTACTTTATTACATGATGACAAGAAGAATGTACTTTATGATTGCGATGGCATTCATGATCAAGATCGCGGTTTGTCGATTGCAGCTTGTACATACTTGACAAGAGGAATAAACTTTATAACTATGATTGTATCTTATGCTAATATGCTATATAATTACAATACAAATGATTATACAAATGATTATGAATATACAAATGATTATGAATGTATCTTTGATTGTAATCACGGTTTGTTTATTGCTATGTATGAAGGTATAGAGCCTGTACACCAGAGGCAAATTCCTTCTGTGTCCTGACACACTTGCAAAATAAATTCTGATTCTGATTCTATTCATGATTAAGATGGCGGTTTGTCAATTGCAGCTTCTACGTACTTGACAAGGTGAATATACTTTACAACTATGAAAATATATTATGCTAATATGCTATATAATTATGCTATATACAACTGATTGTGCCTATATATGCAATGACTATACTTTTTTAAATTATGTGACTATACTTATCTATACAAACGATCATGATTATGGATATATATATTGATCGTGATTATGCCTATATATACAAATGATTATGAATGTATCTTTGATTGTAATCACAATTTATTATCGGATTTCTATACTGCCCTTCTCCCCAAAGGGACCCAGGGCGGTGTATAGCCAATAAAACAGACAATATACAAATTACAAAAATGTAAAAACAATTAAAAGAAATATTTAAAATTTTAAAAAAACAATATTAAGACTAATTTAAAACCAAATTTAAAATTAACATTTGAAATAAAAATTTCGCGAGGGGAAACCGGCCTGATTAAAAAGATGTCTTTTTACTGCGTGGCGGAAGGCACGGAGGTCGGTAATAGTTCTGATCTCAGCGGGGAGGTCGTTCCAGAGGGTGGGAGCCGCCACAGAGAAGGCTCTCCCCCTGGGGGTCGCCAGCCGACATTGTCTGGCCGACGGCACCCTGAGGAGGCCCTCTCTGTGGGACGAACCGGTCGGTGGGAGGTATTAGCTAGCAGTATGCGGTCCTGTAGATAACCGGGTCCTAAGCCATGGAGTGCTTTAAAGGTCATCACAAGCACCTTGAAGCGTGCCCGGAAGCCCACCAGCAACTGGTGCGGCTCGCACAGGAGGGGGGCCACATGGGCCTTACCACTGGCCCCCATAACCCCCCCCGCAGCCTCATTCTGTACCAGTTGGAGCCTCTGGATGCGACCCAAGGGGAGCCCCACGTAGAGAGCATTACAGTAGTCCAGGCGGGCCGTGACGAGTGCCTGAGTGACCGTCTGCATCTCTCATCTGCTTTGGTTCTTTGCTCCCTGGTATTCCTCTCAAACACCAAATTCTTAGAGGGCTGAAAGATTGCCCACCAACTGGCAAAGGCTAATGACAAGGGGAACTCACAGTCAACCTTATACTAAGACAGCAAAGCCCAGATCAGCGAGCTCTAGACTTTTTGGACCACATTTCCAGAAAGTTTTGTCTAGTGCAGTGATCTCCAAACTTGGCAACGTTAAGACTTGTGTACTTCAGCTCCCAGAATTCCTCGGCTAGCCATGTCTAGTGCTAAAGGGAGTCTTGTTACTGGTTGTAGAGAAGCACTGTACAGAGATGTCCTTGGAAAAGGAGTGTGGAGATTGTTGGCAAAACATGAACTGAGTCCAGGAAAATTTGAGAAAGAAAATTAGCAGCTCAGCCTTGTTTTTTTTTCGGTGCAAAAGGGAGGGAAGGCGAAATGCTTCTCAGGCTTTCAAGGTTCTGTTATTATAGCTTATATCATCAGTGTTCAGCTCTAAATGTGTGGTGCCAGTCCTGGTCTTCTTCAGAGGGGTGACACTGGCTTTCCTCATTAGGAGAACCATTTTGTGATTAGGAAGCCTTCTGACAAGAGCCATTTTTGTAAAACACCGCTTAGATAGATGCCAGAATTCTGAAGATGCTCATCGACTCAGAACAGACTTATAATAACCAACGTAAGGGAGGCACAACCATGCACTTTATGAGACTAAGGCAGATTGGCAATACTGCAGAATCCAAATGGACAGGAGATACACAAAGAAGGCGGAGAGGTCTGAAGGGCAGAACGGACAGGTTTTAGTGAGCAAGTCATTAAAATGGCTATTTTTAAGCTTTTAGGAAATTCTGCCAAATTCCCTATCGAATTGTGAAGTTCAAAGATAGTGCAACTGAAATGAGAACGAAAAGTTTGGCGCCAGATGTAAGGGCGCGAAAGCAATAACTTTCCTGCTTGGTGATATCTCCAGAAAAAGCACTTGGATGCGGGACACACCATTTTGGAAAAGTATTTAAGACTAAGTGCTTTAATTTCAATTAGTTTTTTTTTTAGCACAAGCACGTTGTTTTGAAGGGAAGAAGCACCTCAGCCTTTCTTCCTAGGGCTCCAAAATGCCCCTGGGAGTGAGGCAGTGGGATGCAGGTCCATCTGTTGTTGGCCGTAACTGGCTCCCATTGTGACCTCAGCATGCTCCTCTCCTAAATTGACCAAGCAAATAATTCTAGCAGGGTTGCATTTCCCCTTCTTTGCAGCAGCCAGCCAAGTCTGCTTTTGATTTAGAGAGAGCTAATAGAGCACGGGCCAGACGTCTGGAAAGAGAGAGGAAGAGAGGAAGTGAGACCAAAGAAGATCTGCCTTTCCAGCATCTGGAGCAGGGGTGAGTCAGAAAGCCGGCCTTCTTGGCTGGTCATCTCTCTTGAGCAGCGCTATTGGTTGTTACAAAGGAAAGTGCACACAAAACAGGCTGTAAATCATATGAGGCAGCCCTCGTGCACAGAGATAATTTTAGACTCGCTTTAATGATTTGCCAGAGCCCACTCCTTAAGCTGACAAGCTGAACAACGCTAGCTTGTCTAGGTCACTTCCCAGGGCACTTCCACGCTTTATTATTTCTTGTGCATTCCTGGTATAAGTGTACAAAAGATGAAGCAAAATAAAACCCTGTTCAAAGGTGAGATCTTCTGAGCTGTTTCCCCATCATGGCTACAAGAATAGGGAGGAGCTGGCTTCTTTTGTCCTAAACACATGTCCTTGGAGCATCGTTTCTTCAGAGGAAAATAGATCAAGAAGAGAAGAAATATCTCTTGCTTGGACCCTGGATCTCAGCCCAGTGGTCCAGCCCTTGCTGCATTACACTGAAGTTTCCTTCCCAATGTACTGTAGATCTATTGAATGGCAGTTCTGGTTATCTGCAAAGTTGGACACCTTTCATTTATTGAATTCTGCTTTGAGTGGATATTACCTATTTCTGCTGTTGGGCATGCTCTTACTTTCTCAAGAGAGTGCTTGCTTGTTTATCTCCTTCCCTTGACATGAATATGTGTTTGTTCTGTGTTAATGGTATGTGGCAATGACTTGGGAGATGGGAGGGAGAGCCACAGATGGAATGGCTGGCATGCAAAAGCTGTCTTTAACTCACAGGAGGGTTGAACCCAACGAGAGAATGCGTAGGAAGCATATCAGAAGGGATTCTTTTTAGTTTTCCAGAAAGTAAAAGGAAAGTGGAGAAATGCTTTCAGTCTTGCAAGATCGGGTTAATGTAACCTTGCAACAAAGATAGAACTGGTACTGCTGGTT
This sequence comes from Pareas carinatus, assembly GCA_032468095.1. Taxonomy (NCBI): domain Eukaryota; kingdom Metazoa; phylum Chordata; class Lepidosauria; order Squamata; family Pareidae; genus Pareas; species Pareas carinatus. The sequence continues at coordinate 14,839 of JANHFO010009596.1, read as the reverse complement.
GTGCGTCTTGTCTGGATTATTTTGCAGGGCTAACAATGTATGACCAAGGCTGTGTCTCCAGGCCTTAATGAAATAAAAGAGTGCTCCAAATAAGTTCTTTTCAGTTAGTCAAATGTGCATCTGCTGTGACATTTCAACTTTTTATATATCTTCCTTTGCTTAGGATAGCTAAGGAAATCCCTATCCTAGCTGGCTATTTGAAATCCTTTTCAGAAATCTCTTGCCGATATGGAGATTCCAGCAGATCTTGCCAACCTACCTTCACATCAGCCCAAAGAGCTAGAACATAAGAATGGGAATGGGAGAACTCGGTGCTGCTGACTCATCGTGATCACCAGGGGGCAGCCTTTTCACTGCGGGACCGTCTGAGTGCGAAGATTTCTGGCCGCTGAATATTTCTGAGCGAAGGAGGTGGGTGGAAGAGGGCGGGATGTGTGCAAAGGGGTGTGTGGAGTGTACGAAGGAGAGGGTGCGGAAATGAGGAAAAAAAAGGGAGCGGGGTTGAGTGCAGTCTGGGTGGCACCCAGCAGGTGCGGTGGAGAGGATCACAGTACGGGTGTATATGTGTCGTCTAGTCCACACATACCCCCGGCTCGGAAAAACCATTTTGGAATTTTAAAGTTGAAAGGGACCTCGGGTGGTCATCTAGCCCAACCCCCCTGCGCAAAAGAACCTTTTCGGAATCTAGATGACCATCCGAGGTCCCTTTTAATTTTAAAATTCTGAAATGTTTTTTCCAAGCGTTGTGTGTGTGAATTAGATAACCCCCCCAGAGGTCCCTTTCAAATTAAAAATTCTGAAATGTTTTTTACGAGCGGTGGGGTTGGGCTAGATGACCCCCTGGGGCTATGATCCTCTCTCAGCCAGGGCACGGAACCTGCTGCTGGGACCAGGGAGGCATGAGGAGTCCCGGCTGTACCCAACCGTCACCCTCTTTTTCCCTTTCCCCCACCCCCTCCTTTGCATGCGCCGCCCCCTCCTTTGCCCGCAGCCCGCCCTCTTCCACCCACCTCCTTTGCTCCGAAATGTTCAGTGGCGAGAAATCATCGAACTCAGATGGCCTCGCAGCAAGACGGCTGTCCCCTGTTGGTCGGCGGCGAGTCGGTGATGCCTAATTGAGATAGACCCCCTAAGAATAGTCCTGTGGGATCAAGCCAAAACACCCGTGAGCACCCTTTCAATTCTCATGGGGGGGCAAACAGATGGCCTCTGAGATGCTCACATGCAGGAGACTGTTCCCTGTTGGGTTCTTAAAATTGCCTTTGGAAGCTGAGATTTTCAGCTAAGAATCTAAATCCTGCACTAAGAAGCGCTCTCTGGTGTTTTCTATGTTGGGGTCCAAGTTGCAATTCAGGGAAGAAAAGAACACAGATATAGCAATAAGTGCAGATTGCTGACCAGGATTATCTTCCTGGTGAAAAAAATGTTTTATGAGAAGCTGGTAGAACCAGTTTTGATACGTCAGGAGAGAGTGGGCCATGTGCTTTGGTTAAGAAAACTTCCTGGCCACAGTTTGTGCTGAATTTCCCCCATAGCTTTGTTATGGTTTAGGAAAGAGGGCAAGGAGATAGGTTGACGTGACTTAGGCCACAGCTGATGCTTGTTAGGGATAGCCAGGGATTAGTGATGGCATGAGGATGTGTGTGGGCAGGGGAAGAAGTGATGGTGGGTTTTATGATCCAGTTAAAAGAGTCAGTATGTGGTGTTCCAACCTCCGCTGGGCTAAGAGACTCTCCCTGACATGTCAACCCGCAGTCTGCCGATGACAAATCACTGAAGAGAGCGTTTGTCGCTCTCATCCTGAGTGACAGAGAGGTTATCTGATTGGTTTGGTCCAATTTAATAGCCTTGTTACATTCTTCGTTATTCAAGAAAGAGACAAAGGCCAGCAGCAGACGGAGAAGAAATGGAGAGCTTAATGCCTCCTGCAGGCTCAGGTCCTCCAGGCCGTCCACATAGGGCATGTGTTGCTGCGGCTCAGAAATAAGGCTAGTCTTGTTCCCCATTAAGCAGGATTCAGGACGGGGACTCAATGGGCCACTCAAGCTGGAAGAAGATAAGCAGAAGGAGCCAGGACAGAACAAGCAAACTTCCTTCACCTGGTCTAAATTTAGGGCTATAGTAAGGAATTGGTCTATGGCTGCCATCCAGGATCCCACCTACTAGGGGAGAGGGACTCCAAAATGCCCATTCTGAAGTTGCAGGTGGTCGTGTGGACATTGCGACCCTATTTGGATCAGGAGGCGCTCTGTACAGTCACCCATGCCCTTATCACCTCACGGTTAGACTATTGTAACACGCGCTACATGGAGCTACACTTGAAAAGTATTCGGAGACTGCAGTTGGTCCAGAATGCAGCCGCGTGAGCTGCTGTGGATGTACCAAGATACACCCACATTACACCAATTCTCCGCGAGCTGCACTGGCTCCCTATTGGTCTCCGGGCACAATTCAAGGTGTTGGTCGTTACCTATAAAGCCCTATATGGCTTGGGGCTAGGTTATTTGCGAGACTGCCTTCTACCGCAAGTCTCCCAGCGACCGGTAAGATCCCCCATGTCTCCTCCGGGTCCTGTCAGCTAAACAATGTCGGCTGGCGGGCCTGTGGGGAAGGGCCTTCTCTGTGCTGCCCCAGCTCTCTGGAGCCAATTATCTCCAGAGATCCAGACCATCCCCACCCTAATGGACTTCCAAAAGGCCTTGAAGACCTGGCTTTTCCGGCAGGCTTGGGGCCGTTGATCTCGCCTGGTGATCTGGCGAGATCCGGTCATGAATGATGTGTGAGTGTGTTTTAAAGTTTTTTTAAATGTTTTAAAATATTTTTTAATGTAGTGTGTTGTGAGCCGCCCTGAGTCCTTGGAGAGGGGCGGCATACAAATTAAATTGAATAAATAAATAAAAATATTGGAGGACAAAGTCCATCAAAAGCAGTTGGATTAGCATGAATGCAGGGGATGGCAGTCTGGCGTCTATTTTCATAGAGCAGCAGCTTGTCTCTTTGATGAAAGTTCCTTTAAACTTAAAGTGGAGAGCTCCAGATAAGTAGCCAGGCAGGTAGAGAGTTAACAAATGCCCCTTCCATTCTATTCTATTTTCAAAGTACATTATCTTTTTCTGAAACACAACTCTGAAGTAAATGGGTTTAGCATCTGAGCAGCAGAAGCCAGCTCTGTTTTACACTCTAAAGGTCCTGATCTCAATTTAAAATGTTGAGGTGGACAAGGCCAGATTGGAAACAATATTTTTTTTCTGGGCAGAAGCAGTGGGAGAACATGGAATAGCAATGGTCAGGGATTGGTGCACTTCACTAACTTAAAAAGCCCCCACCCCCATTAATAATATGATTAAGTTAAGCAAAAATGTTCCTTGATTCAGTGCCCCTAAGACAGTGATGGCGAATCTTTTAGAGAATGAGTGCCGAAACGGCAACCTAAAAACCACTTACTTATTGCAAAGTGCCAACAGGGCAGCATGCGCCCCCTCCCCCATGGCCATCAGTGACCCCTCAGACCCATTGGTGACCCCCCGCACCACCCACTCCAGTCAGCGACAGCCCACATCCCCCATGCTTGTTGGCACCCCCTGTGCCCATCAGCATCCCTCTGTGTCCCCCCCCATGGCCGTTGGTGACCCTCTGCACCCCCTGTGCCCATCAGCATGATCCTCTGAGCAAGATGGTCACTATGATTTCTGGGGGCCCTTGTGATTTCATCCTCCTTCTCCAAGGAATTCTTCCTGTACTTGTCACCCCTACCTTTTGAGAAGGTCCTTCCAGTGCTAATCTTCCTGGAGGAGACACGGATTCTGACAGCCAGTGGCCCAGTCTGACTTCCTCTCTGAGATGACTTAATGGGTGTTGAGCATGGTGTAAAAATCCTGGGAGACTTCACCATATACTTTTTGTACTGGAAAAACTCTCCATGCTATTGCCATGCAGTGGTGTGATAGGATACTACTTTTAGAGTTTGCTTCACACTGCTCTTTGAACCCAACCATTAAAGTTTGTAAGTCATACGTAGCTGATGGCTAAGAGAGATGTGTTTAATCATATCAACAGTGTTTTTTATACATGAACCGTAGTTTTAAAAATCTCCATGACTTAGTATGATGTGTGCGTTGAATCACACTGTGGGCCGCAAGAAGTAGATGTTCCAGTGATCCACTGGGGTTTATATGCCAAGCGTGATATTCTGGATTTGTGATTGATGTGGCTTGAGTTACTTGACGAATGTCATGTGTATGTGTTGTACGTGTGTAGCATTGTGACTCCATCTTTTTGGAACTCTGAGGCATTCAGTGTCTTCGACCGGTGTCCTTTTGAAGTGCTTTGCCAGAATGAGACTCTGATCAAACTGCCTCCCAATTGCTTCATGATCTCAATTTGAAACAGGTGCAAGTAAAGATTGACCCTTGCAGGAACCTACCCGGCTTGCCAAGAAGATAGAACAGGCCTCCTTAATTGCCACCTTCTGGAATCGCTCTGAAAAACTGGAGCAAAGCCAGTGCACTCTCAGCACTGACAGTCATCCAAGAGCTTAATGAATTCTATTGAAATGCAAATAAATACTCGATCCAGCACCAAGCAGGGATTGGAACGGATAAATCGCGAACGCTATGATCGTATGCAGTGCCATGGATCAGGAATGGGGTGAAAGTAGAAGACCTCAAGTGGGAGAGAATTTGGACCATTGGACCAACCGATGCCACCTCTGGTCTTCTCCACCAATTCCATTCCCCCCCAGTCTCTCTGACATACTTTGAAGTTGCTCACACAATTGCCTTCACTCTTGCCAACCTCGGAACACAGGGGTCACTCTGGACCAGTCCGTACTCTCTCTAGCTGCCCATTATGGTGTGTATCTCTCTCTGTGTGTAAACTGCTTTGCCTCCTCTGTTCCATTTCATGCCAAAAAAAGAGGGGGGGGAAAGAAATATCAAACAAAAAGCCTTTCTCCACTGTGTGATAGGAAATCCTGAGATGGGGGAGGGATGATTTTTCACGAAACAAAACAAAGCTTTGAAAACATTCCTAACATTCTTGCGTTATGTTTAAAAGCTCCTAAAGGTGGAAAGGACAGCAGCACTTTTGCAGCTGCACATTTTCCCGATGCTTGAAACCATGGTTATACAATAGATGACTGTGTTGGGAAAGAGGGGAAGAGAAATACAGTGTTGTATATAACTCAGACTCTGAGCCCTGAAGTTGGGATGAAAACACAAACCACCGACACTATTTAGTTAGTGTTCCAGGGAGAGAGAGGAAAAAAAATCAATTTTCACTTAGGTTTCGGCATGCCCCCAGTCACCCCACCATCCTGCTAAAATGCTCCATCAGCTCTCCAAATAAGTCAGCGACCAACGACCTGGAGTCAAAAGTTTGGTGTCACCTTGAAGCTGCCTCAAAGTCATTGCACGGAGGTGTCCTCTGTGTCCCATGAGGAGATCAGAAGCCAGATCGAGAACGATCATGGAAACGTCCCACGTTTTCCTGGCATTATACTTTTAGCATACTTAAAATAACAGTTTGGCCTTAAAATAGCTTTCTAAATGGGCTTCGGTAATGGATGAGGCCACACTACACCCAAAACAAGGGAAATGACTGCCGTGCAAAACAAAAAAAGCCCAACCCTAAACAAAACCAAAAACCTCTCCACAGCAATCTAACGAAGACAAGTGCTCCCTATCTGTATTCACTGCGCATGAACATCAGCAAGACAAAGGAGATGGTGTTGGACCTCCGGAAGAAGAGAGAGGAACCTGCCCCACTTTACATTGAGGGGGGCTGTGTGGAGAGAGTTCCCTTTAAATTCCTGGGAGTCTATCTCAGCGAAGATCTCAACCTAGAAAATCAACACGACCCAGGTGCCCAGAAGGACTCAAAAGAGACTCCATTTCATTAGGGTCTTGTGAAAAAATATATTGGAACAGTGATCAATGACCTCCTTTTACCAGTCCACAATAGCCGCAGGCAGAAAGACAGGGGGGTGAGCACAGCACAAAACATCATGGACTGTCCCCTGATACCACTAGATGACATCGCTAGGGCCCGTTGCCTTAGAAGAGTGAGGAAAATCCTCAGGGACGACCCACACCTTCGTCAGCCCTTCTTTACTCTCCTACCAT
>JANHFO010009590.1:14675-27777 GCA_032468095.1 Pareas carinatus | reverse complement strand
AAGTGTTTTGATTAGAACTACGCTCTCGGTTTCATTCTATGAGTATGCTGAGCAGAGACATGCTATAATCCATCGGTGAAACCTCAAAGGGGTTTCTGGATTTTAATCCACTCCCCAACATGGACAACATCGACAGACAGCTAAATCTGGAACATGGATCGGGAACATGTTCACCATTTTTTCTTAGCATTGTTCCCTTGCCCTACCCTCCGCATTACCTCTCCACATTACACGATATTAAACATAGGCTTGAATTTAGGAAGGCACAATTTAACGTGATTCCCTTGAATATCCTCAATAGTGGGCTCTCAAGGTGGGGCAAAATCCATCTATTGTACATGTGATGGCCGATTCTCTTATTTATTTTATGTTATTGCAAATCTTGTATTTATTCTTTATGCTTTATCATTCAGTATTATATCTTCCTCTTTCCAATCAAAAAACATTGCTAAAAATTTAATAACTTCTTTTTGTATTTTTTTTCACCAGAATTCTCTAGAATTGCTCTAAAACTGAAATAAAAATCCTTCTCTCTCAATTTCAACAGAGTCGGGCTGTAGCTCTTTCCATGTCTCTATCTATAACTTCTGCCTTAATCTTCAAAATTTTCATTCTGACATTAATTTTTTTACATCTCCAGACTTATTTTGCAGATTTCCATCTTCTTCTTTCACTAATTCAATTCAATTCAATTCAATTTATTGTGGCCATAGACCAGTATTGACCTCTTTCATCTCTTCTTTCATCTTTACAAGTCTTTCATCCATTTTTTTCTAAAAGCTGTGTCTTCTCTCACTATTTATTATTGGTTTCCTTACTGTCATTCCTAGGTAGGAAGCAAAGGTGTAGTGAAGGCTAAAAGAATAGATTTAAAATAGATTTAGAAAAAATAGAAGGTGGGGAGAAAACAGGTGGGGAGAAAAGAAAACAGACTTTCTTTTAAATGCCAAGTGGAAGATCCGGGAGCAGAAAATTGTCTTGACTTCTCTAAATTCGTAGTCACAGCTTCCTTCAAATCAGTGAATAGTGCTCATTGAACTTGGTAGGGAGTAATCAGTGAATGTCAAGCTGTTCATCTTCCCTATGTTCAGGGTATAAAACTCTGAGAGATTTGGATTAACTAAGAACTAACCTTCATTGTAATTTAAGGAACCATTTTAACCAATTGAAACCATTCTAGTGTGCCAGAAAGATAATGTGCAAAATATATAGACACATCTGTTTAAAATTATTAGTGTGCTTATTAAATACTTACTCCTGTGTAGAGACATTTTAACCTTCCTTTTTCCATGTTACCTCAAACTATTGAAACAGAATGTTTCAATGCAGATGTTTACATTCTCTGCATTCTTATTCTAAAAACTCCCTGTAAATGTCTTGATGCTACAGAGATTGTGATAGGTATCCTCAATGTTCAAAAATATGTTAAATGTCTACCATGGTCGTATTTGAAAAGACAGAACTATCAAAAGTGCTGGTAACAGCAAATCTCCATCACATGCTGAAAGGAACCAACAACTAGCAGATGACCTAAATGTGTTTTGCTGTAGGTTTGAAAGAAAACAACTGTCAGCTATCAGCACCACTATCACCCAAGAAGCTCCAACAACAGTCAAGCCTCCCACTACAAGCTTCATCCCTTTGAGCGAACCTCTTCTGAAAAGGCTGTGTGAGACCTATATCATAGACAAAAGCCTTGAAAAGCACCAGAACCAGACAAAGTAACTCCTGCCTGCATAAAAACTTGCGTTGATCAACTAGCCCCAATCTTCACCCACATCTTTAACAAATCACTAGAGATGTGCTATGTTTCTTCTTGCTTCAAACAATCTACTATCATCCCAGTACCAAAGAAATTCACCATCCACTAGCTGAATAACTGTGGCGAATGAATGTGGTGTGGACAGAACTGAACTCACTCAAAATAGTAGAAATGATAGTAAATTTTAGGAGAAACCATTCTATCCTTTCACCTCTCACAATATTAAACAATACAGTATCAATAACAGAGACCTTCAAATTTCTAGGTTCTATAATACCCAAGATCTAAAATGGTCAGCTAACATCAAAAATGTCATTAAGAAAGCACAACAAAGAATGTTCTTTTTGAGACAGCTCAGAAAGCTCAGACTGCCCAAGGAAATGCTGACACAATTCTACAAAGGAATAATTGAGTCCGTAATCTGCATCTCAGTAACTGTCTGGTTTGGCACTGCAACCAAACAAGATAAACAAAGACTTCAAAGAATAATTAGAACTGCAGGAAAAATAATTGCTATAAAACTCCCCTTCATTGAAGACCTGTACACAGAATGAGCCAAAAAGAGAGTGGTAAAAATAATTATGGACCTCTCACAGCTTGGACATAATCTGTTTCAACTTGGACGTCACTACAGGGCATTGCAAACCAAAACAATGAAACACAAGGATAGTTTCTTTCCCCATGTCATCAAACTGTTAAATAACTAATTTACACAGCACTGTTAAATTATCAAGTAAGGAATATATCATTATTACCTTCTCATCTTTCCTATTACCTATTACCTATTACCCATTCACTTAATTGTATGATAATTAATTTATTGCTTACATCTTACAATATAAAATAGTTGTTCATTTAGCACACCTATTTTAACTTGTAGATTATTAGTATCCTACAACTGTTGTACCGTATCACAAAAATATATCATATGGCATGAGAAAGGTGTTTTGTGACATAATGAAATGTGTTTTATGACATGATGATTGTACTTTATAACATGATGACCAGCTGAATGTACTTTATGATTGTGATTGTATTCATGTTTAAGATCGCAGTTTGTCAATTGCAACATATGTACATGACAAGTTGAATGTACTTTATGGTTATGAATGTATCTTATGCTTATATGTACATGACAAGATGAATGCCCTTTATGATTATGAATGTATCGTATGATTGTAATCACAGTATGTTTATTGTATGTATGTAGGTACAGAGCATGTACACCGGAGACAAATTCATTATGTGTCCAGACACACTTGGGCAATAAATTCTGATTCTAATTCTGCTTGTTTCTACATGTGTTGCTAAATCTATATTTGATGCTTTCCTTCTCTTGGACTTCAGAAAAAGACAACACTAGAAGAATAACCCCTTTCCTTTAATATACATTATTGATATCACCATTCAAGCATTGAGCATTACATTGTTGCCACTGCTTAGCATGACAGAGGAGCTTCCCAAGTTGTCATATATAATAGCAGTAACACTTCATATTATGATTTTCATTTTAAGATAGCCAGTGTATTTAATTATGGTTTATCACTTTCACTATGTGCAGCTGATGGAGCAAAAAATGGGATTAAATTGCTCTCTGTCTCAGAATCAGGGACACATTTGCATTATTAGCAGTTGAATCAAATTAGAATAACGCTTGACACCCAAATTAAATTACATGAACTTAAACTACATGATGTAGAAGAGGAAAAATGTTATAGTTTAAACTACTCAGCATTAATAATAATAAAGATTAATAAGGATGTTATGATTTTTCTATTGTTCATCGAAGATACTAAATATAAATTTGTGTGAATCTAGTTTGCCTTTAAGTCCAACAAGAAATGAACAATAATAGAAGAGGTGACATATTAAAAGGTGGAAATCCATGAAAATCTAATGACAATTTTTCAAAATTGTCTCCTTTTTCATTCTCATTAATGTTATCTCATGAACCTGTCATAAACTAATTTTCTGTTGAGTTTTCTTTTCATTGATAAAACTCCAATTCTGAGTAGTTTACAATAAGTTTTACAGAGAAATTACAATCATTTAAGTTTTTCCCATCTTGGCAACTATCACTCTTTTACGGAAAATCTATACACTTATCTTTCAATCCAATGCATCCAACTTTAGACAAAGAAGAGAATTCCTCTGTTTACTTATTTGTTGTGTGGATAGTCTTAGGTGTCAGTGAACTTATTTTTAGTAAGGGGGTATTAGAAGCTTACCTTTCCATATAATAAGAGATAATAAAGGATCTTATGTAGCCTTCTTATTGGCATGTTATCTGATTGTTCCATGACATAATATCAGAAGATGAGCCTTAATGTCACAATTTTATTACAGGACAAATGTTAGAATAATTCCATGTACTCAAAGCCTTCCTCTGTAATCTCATCATGTTACCTAATGGAATGAAACACTTGAATTTCCTTTGAGTCATCCACTAAATTCCACAAGGAAAAAGGAAGGTAACGTGCAAATAAATTTCATATTTTTGCTGTGAGACAAAGGAGAGATCACCCAACATAAAAATGCTTGGTTAGCTTTGTGGACAACAGCTAATCGCATGAGCTGAAGATTTTTGAATACCTATCTAACATCTAAAAGGAATATAGCTGATGATCACATAAATCATGAAAACACTACATGTCAATAGAGGTGTGTTGTACACACACACACACACACACTTCTTGTTTCAATCTCCCAGGGAAAAATCCAAAGTGGATTAATATTCATAGAGCCTTCCTTTAGGAAACTGAATACTTTGGATATCCTAAATTAATGCATGGATGTGCTCTCTTCTGGCTTAGATAGGGGGATCCTTTGTGTATTAAGAGTTAGTAATTAAGTTAACTATGTAATGCATGCTGCCAAGGTGAGGGACAGCAGAGCTAAGAAATGCATGTTTCGTTCTCTCTCTTATTTATTTATTCATTTTGTTAAATTTTTATGCCCCTCCATCTCCCCTACAAATTGACTATGGACAGCTATCTATCATCGTACATATATTGTGGGAATTGAGGCTAGAACAAAGTCTTAACAGAGAAACTACCTAGGATGAAACATTGACCTTGTTTGAGATAGAAATTTCAAGGGATCAAAGTGTATGCAATGTGTTATTTCTACCAAGGACATAAAATCCCTGGGAAAGCCCTTTTCTGCTATCATTAAGATGGTAGGATTTTAAAAGTTGCCTTCTTACCTAGGAATAATACCCAGATTACCAGACTCTAAAGATTTATCCTCTGTCTGTATCAGTTTTATCAATATGAAGGGACTGCTTTTTTATTATTATTCCATTAATTCGTCTAGTTTCAGAAACTTGCTGAAAGACTCATTGCTGTGCTACTTGGATTCTGCCGGTTGTCAGACCTGTCATGCAATATATATATGGCCACATATGCCTAGTTGGTCTTCATCAGTTTAACAAGTTGACCTAATTGTAAAAAGTCTCTGTGTTTAATTGAGTTTTCTTTGTATCAGGAGAAGACAAGCTGCTGTGTTGAGATTATTTACCATTGAAAATTTGGACCAACTGTAGAGGCGGTCTATCAGCAAGGACATCTTGGTAAACATTGACTAAAATAAATTTGCATTCCATGCTGAAGTTCCTGTGAAAGAGTATAAAGAATGAATTCTAATTGAATTTAAAAGTGCCTGCCGCTTTGGTATTCATTGCTTACATCCTAAAGAAGTAAGATAACAGTATGTAGTTGAATGACCCCTTCACTTTTGTTTTCATTTTCACTATTGAATTCTCTTGTCTATCTTTTAAGGAAGAAATTACATATTTTGACAATTTCTTACTAATCTTCCCTCCTCAAATTATTTTTTCATCTATCTAAACCAGTCAATTTAATAAGTAGAATTTTTTCCAAAATGGAAATGCCAATTTTATACTTATACTGCTGACAGCTCCGTAGTTAGATTCTTAGGAATTTTCTGCCAAGATGGAGAAATCTGACAATTGATTTTCTTCCAAATTTCAACTCTTTATATCTCAAATGTTTTCTATCCTATTGAGAAAAAAGGTTGAATTTTGATAACATCTAACAAAGGGGGTAGAAGTGGGTAGAAAAGTCAAATAAAGTTCATACCTTTCCCCAAGTATGGACACAATGGAAAATAGAATGGGATATCATAAAAAGCTCCATTTAGGAAAAAGTACTATGAAAGTATTTAAGCAATCATTATTGGTTAATCTAGGCCTGAATAATCTTTTCACTCTTTAAATATGCTTCTCCAGGACCATAAGTAATGTGCTGGGTGATCACAAAATGTCACTTTAACGGGTCAAGTCAGTATGAATGGGAGTATTTTGTTTTGCATTTCCACCTTTAATTTATCATTTTCAAATGTCAAATGTTGTCAGTTTTGACTAGGGTGCTTTGGACCTGCACAACACAGACCTTTGATTTTATTTGAAGGAGATTTATAGCGGTATAAAGGCTGTGCAGGGATTATTATCATCTCCGTCATCATCATGCTATGTTTCTTATTATTATTCCCCAGTGAATGTGCAATATAACCAAAGAACACCCCTACATAGCAATTAAAAACACCACTTAAAATGCAGCCATTCACACTAATAATGTGATCAACTCCAAGAGTCTGGGTCTTGGAATAGTTTTAGCCTGAGATAATATTTTATAAATATCTGAGTGATATGGACTATTTTACCTCCCCTGACGTGGAATTTCATATTTTTACAAATCAGCGATAAGGGTGAGTCAGCCTGGCCTTGATCACAGATCCAATGCAATATTTTCCAGTCTCATTTTAGTATGGTGAAATATTTGTCAACTGGATACATATGTTCCCTCTGCATAAGCATCTGCCTGCATCAAATGGTGTGAAAATACAGTCTAAAGGGCAAGTTGTCACAAACAGATGAGGTTGGCTTCTAAAACTCTCAAAGCCCATCTACAGCATCAAGATGGAATTGTCTTGAATACTCAATCCTAAAGTTTCTAAAATATTTAGACAAAAACCAATTTCTTATAATGAATCTTAGGCTAACCTATCTTTAGCACAAAGTTACAATTATTTTGAAGCCACATTCAAGGTTTGTTCAAGTCAGATGCTTCAGTGCCTTCATTTATCATGAATGACAAAGGGTCCTGTTTTAATTTTATCTCTTTGTAGCCTAAATAAGCTTCAGCTAATTTAAACCTGGGTCATTTCTGTTTGTGCAGCCCTATCTTCAATTCTTTAGTCAATCCAAATATGGGTGCCTCAGACTGCAGCCTGAATAAAATTTATATGATCCTACATGTCAGTATACATTTAAGGATAAAACCACTTTGGGAAGAAAGGCTTTGAATAATAAGAGAATATGATTGTTAAATGCAGATTGTTCAGCTTCAAATTTAATGTCTCCTGTGACATTTCCTATGCCAGTTAAGAATATGCTGGGTTTTCTGAAAAGCCATCATAACTTTCTCAGTCAGACATTGATTTATAGTGGCAAGTGTAAAATAATGAGTGTTTTGAAGCCAAAATAGTGAAAATAAATGGTGCATTTACCAAGAACAGCACTGTCTGATATTTTTTTCAAATATATTGTCTTATATTTTCTTTCTCCTTGTGCAAAATTGTAATTTAACTGAAAATGTGTAACCTTAAACATCATTTCTCTAAAACAAATATATGGATGGATGGATGGATGGATGGATGGATGGATGGATGGATGGATGGATGGATGGATGGATGGATGGACGAGTGAATATCCATAAATGCACAAATAAAAAATTTAGTTCCATTGGTTGTAATTTAGAAATTGCTATTAACATGCCATGCAGTTAAGGAAATACTGTTAAGGAAACACTTTAAAGAAAACCAGTATATCTAGGAGGGAGTTTGTATGTCTTTTGTATACCCTTTGAAAAAAAATACAAAGGGTGAAACAATTATTTCAAATCTGTATTTCTCAAAATACTATGCTGGAGTAAAGAAATGAAAAATAACTGAAGACCTGTATTGTGTTAGGGGGAAAGTGCATGCATGCAGGAGATATATATTAAGCAAAATTGTGCACAAACAAGCATCAGAGATGTGCCCCAAGCATGCTTTTATATTCAAAGAATTAACAGTTATCAATGCTTGAATTGATGACTGATGGAGAAATTCAAATGTAATTAGCAAAAAGAGAATTGAAGGTATCAAACAACGAACAAGCAAGGAAAACTTCCTCCTTCTTCTGCTCTATCCTCTTCACCAACATATCTGAAGGATGAAACACCACAGGTGGAATTCAGGGTCAGGTTCTTTAACACCATATTATGTCGACGGGGCTGAGAGTAGCTAAAGTTCAGAAAAACAAGTCTGTACTTGAGTATTATGTTACTAATCTAAGGCATGGGTGCATTGTGTGGAATCCCAGAGGTTTTCCATATTGTTAGCTATCTTCTCAGATGCTGCAACTTTTCAAAATGAGTTTAAACAAAATTACTGTCAGCCCCGCCTGGTAGACCTGACTAGGTATTAATTTAACAGGAAGGTTAGGATTACTTTTATTGACAGTGGCTGTAATACTGGATCTTGCAAGCCTGATTATGCTGCACCATCTCACCTTTTTCCACCAATGGAAAATATGAAGGTCTTAACTGCTCCTTCATAACTTTCTCCTTTTTTCGCTTCCTTGCTTTGTTAACAAATATTGCAAGTCGCCAGCAATGTCTAGGAACTATATTTATTTATTAGATGTATATACCGCCCTTTCCCGTACAACGAACTCAGGGCGGTTTTCAGCCAACAATAAAAACAAATGTATACAAATAAAATAACATTAAAAATAAATATTCGTAGGCTGACAATTTAAAATAGCAAATTCTAAAACCAATTTAAAACCTAATTCCTAAAAGTGGGAATGGAGGAGGGGGGCTGGGCTAGGCAAGACCTGCCTGGACAAAGAAATGTGTCATGGTGGAAAGCACGGAGGTCAGTAATCCTTTAAATATCTATGGGGAGATCATTCCAGAGGGTGGGAACCGCCACAGAGAAGGCTCTCCCCCTTAGGGTCACCAGCCTGCATTGTCTGGCCGGTGCCAGAGGAGGCCCTCTCTGTGGGAGCGAACGGGTCGGTGGGAGGTCTCGCTTGATAGATCAAATAAAATAGGTCATGGTTGATAAAAAAAAGGCCAGTGGATGAGAGAAATCAAGTTATGAAATCAAGTGGGTGAAATACACACACATACACAAAAACATTCCTAGGTCAGTTTCTGAAAAACAGAAGTCCCAGAACATTTTATTGTTTTCATGAGGAATTATACACGGGTCAAGAAGCCATAGTACAGGCAGAACATGGTGAAACAGACTGGCTCCAGATGGCAAAGGAGTGCAACAGGATTGCATACTCTCCCCTTATTTATTCAATCTATACACTGAATGTATAAAAAGGAAAACTGGATTTGGAAGAAGAGTATGGTTTTTAAATTGGAGGAAGAAAAACATTAATAACCTATGCTGTGCTGATGACACTGCCCTGACAGCTGAAATTGCAAAGCATTTGCAAGATCTAATAATAAAAGTCAAAGAGTACAGTGAAAAACATCAGACTAAAATTAAATATAAGCAAGACAACAGGTAGAAGAATGGGATTAGAATTGACAATCAAGGTATCAAAGTGCTGAATTGCTTCCAACTAACCTGGGCCACACTGAATGAAGAGGAAGTGTCTTGGATCACATATAAAATGTACAATTTAGCAATAGCACTTAGATCTATATGTCACTTTACAACCCTTCTTAAGCAGTTTACAGACTCAGCATATTGCCCCCAACAATCTGGATCTTCATTTTACCGACCTTGGAAGAGTGTAATGTTGAGTCAACCTTGAGCTGGTGAGAATATAGTTAATATATATAAATAACAAACTTCATTTTTAAATATTTTTATATAACATGGGGCTGCATTACTAGCTGTCCAGGGCCAAATGTGGCTTATGAGCCATGTGTTGCATGTGCCTGATCTACAGGTACCAGAAGTTAAGAAGCAGACTAGAACTTGCTACAGCAGCCATGATGGCCTTGGAAAATTATCTAAATATTGTAATATACCAATACTTACAAAAATCAGAACTGTGCAAGCCATGGTATGCCCCATGACACTCTATAGAAGTGTCACTCTCTCTCTCTACACTTTAAAGAAGCATGATAGGAAGAATACTGAACTTTGGTGTTAGTGAAGATGTCTGAGAATACTGTAGAGAGTCAAGAAAACAAATACATCTATATATAGAAAAATGCGAAAAATTGACTGACTGACTCATCACCAGGTCTCAAAAAGCTGCAAACATGCAATTTGGTACATAGGTTCACCTTGGCATCTAGACACTCACTAAGAAAGGATTTTTCAAAATATTAATTATTAAGTGAGTTATTTTAAAATTTTAATTCTGGATGGGAAGAGGGTTTTGATTGGACAAAATATCCAACATCGTTTGTTACCTTTCTCCTGATTGGAAAGTTTTCACAGCCTGTTGTTTGATTTTGAGTTTTTGGGGAGAGCACAATTACAGCACTGTAATCTTGAAATGGGCAAGGAGCAGCAGAGCAGGTGAGTGCAGGGCTGGATAGGAGCAGCAGGCCCCAAAATTACAAAATGGAAAAGGGGGGAAATCTGGCTGAGGTCTCCTTTGTAACGCCCCGCAGGCCTCCTTTGAGCAGCAGAGCAGGTGAGTGCGGGGCTGAATAGGAGCAGCTGGCCTGAAAATTACAAAATGGGGGTTGGGCGGAAATCCAGCCGACGCCTCGATTACATGCTTCTATTTTCTTACCCAACATTCAATTTTCTTGGTAATCCCTGTAGTGGAGCATGGGTACCGGCAGCTAGTGGATCATTAAACAAATCAACCCAGTGTTCTAATTTAGGCGTGCAAATGAATAGAGTCAAATAATCATTCTTGGGATATGCAAGATCCTAGCTCCCTGAACAAGGGTCTGATGCTAGGAAAATATAAAGAAAGAGAAGAGGATGACTACCAGCAAGATGTATTATTAGTTTTGTAACAATGAGTGCACCATTGGAAGATTGAAAAGTTAGATATAGATGGAGAAAAACTACTCTATGTGTTTGCTGAGAGTCAATGACGACTTGTTAGCAGATAAGCATTAAATCATTTTCCCTTTTACATTGTAGCTCCCAAATTATTATCCAACTTCTAAGTGTTATTTAAGTTTCAGCTGATCTTTTCACTTTTTCTTACTTTTCTAAAGGTCATAGCTACTGGATGATTTCTTTTATACCTTTGATATTAACAATTTATGTTAAAATTTCAATCATAGATTATTTTGCATCCATGATTTTCTGAATAAAGCAGAGGTAATTCATAGTATTATATAATTTCAGATGCTTTCAATAACATACAGGATCCCAGAATTGCTTGAGAATCCATAGTTTCTTTAATGTATTGTAACCGTCCATAAAGTTTAGGAATGTAATAAAATAAAGTAGTTAATTAAATGGAATTACAATAGTAAATGTTAAAACCCCAATTTAATGAGAAAAACATACTATTGCAAATAGGTTAGTTGAGGTACTAGTTCCTGTCTGCCATCTGTGTTAATCTGCATTGTCTAATGAATGCGATTTTCGATGATTGCAAGAGAAAATTAAAAATGTGACCAAGCATCATAGAGTATTGTCAGAGTTTAAATTTATACCACAAAAGGCCATGCGATCTCAGGCATTCAATTGTTATTTGAAATAAATCAGAAAACAAAGCCTGATTTTTAATAAAAACTTTTCCAGTTGTATCTTTTACAAAATCTCAAAAAAAAAATGAATGGCAAGAATTGATAATGAAATTATCACATTGTAGCTGTGTGTCTGTGTTTGTGTTCTTACAATTCTGCTAAGAAAGAATAAAATGTGTCTCTTTACAACATCAACTAAATCAGAGCTGACATGTATAATTTATATGAATATTCCAATTTAATTAGAAACCAATACATTTATATATAGTTCATACACTGAAAGACTATAATGGGTTAAGAAAGATGCTATCATTCATGGAAATGTGTTGCTTTCAGCAGACTGATTTCCAAAGATGCTTTAACATTGCTGACCTGTTTTGCAAGCTATTAATTGCATGGCGATGAAATCTAATGTACGCTTCCCAGTTGCAAAATTAAAAAGAAGAAAAATGTTGCATTTGAAATGGGCAGAAGCCAGTGATACCATTCAACTAGCAGTTAGCCTTTCGGTGCCAGTATTCAGGTCATGTAACAGCCTTCATACCTTTTACAGAAAAGTTGCTTCTCTATCCTGTATATGAGATAATTCATAACATTGTCTTTTTAAAAAAATCACCAAAAATTGTTAATGAAGGAAATGAAATTAAACGGATTTAATTTACATGTCATTATGAAGTTAACGCATCTTAAAACCTTTCTTAGATGATGTTAAAAGATTTGAGCAATGCTGATGAGTCTGAAGGAATGATTTAATCCCATATGGGATTTAATCCCATCTGGAATTTGTTGTGGGTTGCTCAGAGCTGCCTTGGGTGTGATGGGCAGCTATAAAAATAAGATCAATGAATATATAAGATCATAAAAAAATATTGACCTGGTAATCTTGACTAGTTATAGAGGCAAGATTGTCCACAGAGTATAGTCAAAAAGCCAGTACAACAGTTATGACATTGTGGTTGAAGTTGTTATTGTTCTTTCTTATTTGCTTGGTTTTTTCAGATGCAGATAAACAAATATCAGAAAGTAGCTATTTGTACCCGTGCTCTGCTACAGGTTTGGTATAATTAACTGCAGATGCCTCGTGGAGAAGGCTAGGCCTTGGAAAGGACAGGCCTCCAAAAGCACTTTGCAGGCCTTGTTCATCCTCCCTCCCCACACCCCCGAGCCTAACTGCAGACCTCCCTGAGCCCTGTGGATCGATTTTTGGCCACCTGCGGGGCTCCGGGAGACTTCTAATCAGGCCAACGGGCCTATCCCCAGCCCTCCCTGAGTGCCGCGAATGGGCAAAAATTGATCTGCAGGGCTTGGGAGGCTTCTAATGAGGCCCGCGGCCGCTCTCTATGCCTCCTCAAGCCCCGTGGGTGGCCAAAAATTGATCCACGGGGCTCCTGGAGGTTTCTAATCAGGCCCGCGGGCCTATCTCCAGGCCTCCCTGAATCCTACGGATTGATTTTTGGCCACCCGCGGGGCTCAGGAAGAAAGAAGATGGAGAAAGGAGAAAGGAAGTAGAAGAAGAAAAAAGTGGGAGGAAGAAGGGAGATAGTTGGAAGGGAATGAGAAGGAAAAAGGAGGGAAGAATTGAGAAGAAGGTAAAAGAAAGTAGAAAGAAAAGTAAGAGAAGGGAAGAAAGAAAGGAGAAAAA
>JANHFO010009588.1:12389-22666 GCA_032468095.1 Pareas carinatus | reverse complement strand
TTTTGATGGCTAAGGGCAGATGGCAGTCAGCAGAAATAGCCTGCAGTGCTGCTTTTAACCACTGCACCATCCTGGCTTATGCAGGGAATGTAGGAGAAAGAATGAGTGAAGAGCCGAGCAATGTCCCAGCTATGTTCTGCAGCACCTGCTATGCACACCTGCTGCCTGGGAACAAATGCCCTTGCTTGCTGGCCAGCTTGACTGAAGAGCCATTTGCTTGTTAGAGTGCTTTTCCCTCTGTGTGTCAAGTTGGCTGTTTCTGGATTCATGCCAACTCTTTAAACAACAGTTCTGTTTGCCGATATAATTATGCAGTAGACAAAAGTTAATGTCATATCAGTCTCAAAGCCCCAAGGCTTTTAACCCAATGAAAATGAAGGTTGTAGCAGGTGCATCTTGCTCAAGTAAAAATCAAAACAAGAGAGCAAATAATCACGATTGGATTAGACAGCACATGCCTGATCTCCTATTGTTTGGCTGATAACTGGAGAAATGAATGCTTCACAGCTGGGTATATTCCCTCTCCCATGTTAACTTTATAGAATGTATCCACCTGGAAGATTTTTTTAAAAAAATTCATCAAGATCTTAATCTATATGGGGGCAATAAAACCTGGCCTCGTGGCTGATATTTTGAAAGGTTAAGCGGGCTTCCAGCTGATGGATCAGTCTTTGGCACTTAAGTACTGTAAACAAGCCAAAGGAAACTATATGCCATCTCTAAAGAATTGTCTTCTTATTACCCCAATTTGAAACAAAAGCCAAAGAAGGCTTTTTAGTATACGATCCACAAGAGAGAAAGCGAAAAACTGGGCTGGTAAAGACCCAGCTTATACTTTTTGTGTTACTCAACAATATATCCATTGAAACTGCTCAGTTAAATAGCTGGAGAAGTGAGAATATTCTGGAAACATTTAATGATAATTCGTAGGGTTCTGAAAAACACTAGAAAGAGTTTTAACGTTCTTTCAATAGCTCTTTCATCTGAATTGGCAGATATGCACAAAGAAATGTGATCTAGTTTTGGCAGCAAATATCTGTGGTAGACCATTATCAAGTCATGTCTGGAAATGCTTAGAATGAGTAACTACTGCAGAAGCATTCATGGTCTCATCACTACCATTCCTATGAGTATGTTCAGATATATGCTTCCATTAACCACTTCTTAAGAGGCACACTCTTTGCCTAGACTCAAGATATAGGCACTTATCTTCCTATTTGGTAAAGCCCAGAAACCAGAGTTGTGGTGGTATAGTGGTTAGAATGCAGTACTGCAAGTAAACTCTGCCCACAGGCAGGAGTTCAATCCTGACCAGCTCAAGGTTGACTCAGTCTTCCACCCTTCCAAGGTCAGTAAAATGAGGACTATTGGGTACAACATGCTGTCATTTGTAAACCACTGAGTACTGTAAAGCTCTATGGAGTGGTATATGCTGTAAGTCAAAGTGTTAAAAGCAATACAGGAGTTTTCAGTTTGCACACAACCCAATTGGCAGAAGCGGGCATGTGTTCAATAAAAAGACATGCCCAGCATGTTCAAATGTATTACAATTTCCTCCAGTGACCAATGTCCACCAAAGAAAGAGAGATTCTGAAGAATAATGTTTCACAGGATTTTCATTTTATATTCTGCTGCACACTGTGCAATAAAAGACTGGCAGCCTCTTGAGGAGACTTGAAGCATGTTTTATAATACATGAAACATCCCTTATTGGGTAAACTTCTCTGTGCATTTATCTTCCTCTGCAGACGTCCCTTGGCTTGTCTTCCATGGTGCACCTGCTTTCTGACTGTAGTTACCCCAGCAAGCCAACATCATACTGGGGGAGAGGATGATGGGTACATAGTCATGTATTTTTCGATAGGGCACTTGTACCACTGTGCACCTGTTCTTAAGCTCGGCCCATTTTTTGGGTGGGAAAGCAAATCCACCTTTCCCCTAGTAGAGATGGAGCTTCATGCATAGGCATATGAGAAGAAAATCTATTTCGCCTTGTAGGATTGTCTGGCAAAGAAAAGAGATGCCTAAGTGCAATCCTGTCCATATGCAAGGAGGGCAAATTTGAAATTTTCATTTTAAAAAAATAAGGAAAAAAGTGTCCTGAATCACAAGTTACCTGTATACACATGTCAAACTGCATATCCTACCCTGGATGTGGGATATTATGAAAGTGGAGGCCCAGCACATCTGGAGGGGATCAGGTTGAGGAAATCTGATAGGAAGGAAAACAGAAGCCAAGAATCTTCTAGATCCTAGCTTTAAATAGCAGTACTAAGGCTTTCATTTTGAAAACAGGGCAGAGTTGGATAGTGGAAACAAATGCCAAGGCCAACAGCATTGCTCTCTGCAGACTGAAGCAAGCAGGACTATTCCCAGCATTTAATACTAAGGCAAATTGGAGTCCTTGACTTCAGTTTATTTGAATTTCCTCTATTCTCTCTACAGAGGTAGGGGGTGTTATTTTAAAAAAAATTGAAAGTCAGATATTATTGCTGCTGGTTG
The DNA here is from genome assembly GCA_032468095.1 of Pareas carinatus. NCBI lineage: Eukaryota > Metazoa > Chordata > Lepidosauria > Squamata > Pareidae > Pareas > Pareas carinatus. The sequence continues at coordinate 20,164 of JANHFO010009588.1, read as the reverse complement.
CATGGTGAACCAGATGTTGAAACTGGATGTGGAATTTTCATCCATCTATAGAGATCCTTCTCAAGGACTTGAGATAGGCAGATGCTGTTGTTTAATACTATTAAAGATATCATTAGGATGTAAGCTGTTGCAATAATTATGGTTGGTTGCACAGTCAGCCAGATGTTGAGATTGGATTTTGCATTTTATCCACCTAGCAAGTCCTTCCAAGGATGTGGGATAGACAGATATTGCTACTTCATGGTGTTAAAGGAATGTTGTGGGATATACGTTCTTCCAAGCAAGGCTGCCTTTTGCAAACTGACTGATGCAGATTTTGACAATCCTGATGATATTCAAGTGGTGGTCCAGATGTTTTGGGATTTTTTTATTTTTTATTTATTATTTAGACTTACTATATATACCGCTTAACAGGATTGCACCCAACGCGTCTATTACTATTGGTACTGTCGTTTCTTCCTTTTGTCATATTTCCATTTGCAGGTTTTTGCATTTTGCTGCATCATCATCATCATCATCATCATCATCATCATCAACATCAACATCAACATCAACATCATCATACCAAAATATACATTCAACCATTTTTTAGAAGTTTCCAAACTCTATCTCTCCTCCTTAACTCAATAGAGGATGAAAATGAGGCATCAAAAACATTCTACGCATGGTAAATTCTATGCTGCAAAGTAGTATATTGCAGAAAATGAAAGATGAAAAAGACTTCTGGGTAGAAAGTAGGCTTACCTTAATTATTTCAGGATTTCTGTCTTGGGGGATTATTTTGGGATCTTATTTACAGTGCTCTTACTTTTATATGTAATCTTGTTACAGTATTGTGGAAAATCAGCCCAGTTAGACTGCGTCTGTTCAGAAGTCCCTTTTATACTTCAGGGAACTTCACAAGAGATCAGCATAGTCATTTTCATCAAAACAGACATAGTCTTTCCCTGGAGATGTACAGTAGTGGGTGGGAAAATGGAGAGAGTTGATTGTCTCAGATGCGAGGGGGGAAATATGCACTGTAAGCTGTTCCTGAAGTGGTTACCACAAAATATTGAGCATTTCTAACATAATATTTGTGTATAAAAAGCTACAAAGGAAGAGCTTTGTTCTATGACCTGATTCCAACTACTGCAAATTCCTCGTGGAGCCAACCTCATTGCTTAAACTGTAAAATCAGCACAGAAACGGAAAGCACTTCCAGCAATCACACATTTACAGCAATGAGCAATCAAAATAGGACAAGTCTAAACAAACTCTTAATAATTAGGAAGCATCTCTACAGGCTCAGAAATATCATACTCCTTTACAGAAATGATTATAGGCGGCCCTCGTTAACCATTAAACAAATAAGCAAACGCTTAACGCATCAAGAGAAAGAGGCCGCCACATGGCATTTCCCTCAAACTATCATGCCCTTAACTTTTTCACTGCCACTCTTCACTTTAGATGTAGTGCTCGATATACCACCATAGTTGAGACCAGAATTTCCGTTGGTAAGCATGGCAGTTATTAAGGAAGTCAATTTTACAATCTTTTTGCCATGGTTTCCGTGTGAATCACTGCGGTTCTTAAGTGAATTGTGAAGTCATTAAGCGAATCTGGCTTTTCTCCCATTTCTTTCCCTTGTCAGAAGCTGGCCAGGAAGATTGCAAAACGATGATCACATGACCCCGAAACCAGTGGCCGCCAAACTTTTGGACCTCGGGGACCACTAAATTCATACTTTTCAATCCTGCAGACCACCAATATGAATTTTTTAAAAAAGATACATATATTTGTACAATAAGGATCAGAGAACTTCCATTTTATTAATATAAAAGGCACCTATTCAAGATAACAAAATTAAAAAGCTTATTTAATTATAACAAAATCATAAATGCTTATTTAATCATAAAAAAATCTTTAAAGGTTGTTTAATTGTAATAAAATTATTAAAGTTAGTTTAATTATTGCAAAATTTTAGTGTAATATTTTTTCCTGCTTGAGAGAGAGGGAGAGAGAGAGAGACACATACACACACATACAGAATGAGACAAATATACACACACAGAGAGAGAATGACAGACAGACACACACATACACAGAAAGAAACAGAGAGAGAGAATGAGAAAGATAGAGAATGAGACAGAGAGAATGAGAGAGGGAGACAGAGACAGACAGAGACAGACATACAGGAATCATAAAACTATACAAAAAAATTCAAATAATCTCCAGATTTTCCTGCGAACCACCAAAATTTTCTCGCGACCCACTGGTGGATCCCGGCCCACAGGTTGACGAACACTGCCTGAGACACTGCAACCTTCATAAATCCAGGTAGTCCTCGACTTATAATAATTCACTTAGTGATTGTTCAAAGCTACAACAGCACTAAAAAAAGTGACTCATGACCATTTTTCACACTTACAACCTTTGCAGCATCCCCATAATCATGTGATCATAATTCAGTTGCTTGGCAACTGGTTCATACTTAGGACCGCTGCTGTGCCCCAAGGTCTTGTGATCACCTTTTGACAAGCAAAATCAATGGGGAAGCCAGATTCACTTAACAACCGTGTTACTGAGTTATCAACTGCAGTCATTCACTTAACAACTGTGGCATGAAAGGTCATCAAATGGGGCAAAACTTGCTTAACAACCGTCTCACTTAACCACAGAAAATCTGGACTCAATTGTGGTCATAAGTCGAGAACTATCTGTACATGATTGTTGTCAAGGGCTAGAATTCTGATCCGGTGGACTGTGGGGATGCTGTGATTGATGGCCATAAGTGAGAGGAAGGGCCGTAAGTCACTTTTTTCAGTGCCACTGTAGCTTTAAATTATCACTAAGCAAATGGCTGTATCTCAAGGACTACCTTTCCTCAATTTTGATATAATTGTCCTTATCAGTTTTAATCTGCAGTGTTTTCTTTGACATGGTGACTAAATATTAAAAAGCTCGGTTTGAGGGATTTTCAAAATGGAAAAGAATGCTCTCAAGATCATGTAATTCCAGGGGCAATTATAACAGCTCTTATTTTGCCTTATCATCTTGGGGAGGGTGATTCAAGTAGTTTTCAATATATTTTGTATTAGCATTTTCCCCCTTAGAACGATTTTATTAAAATGCATTAAAAGTGTTGAAAATGTGCATTCTCCCGTTGCCTCAATAATATGTAAATAATTTGCTTATAATGCTCACTGCTATTTTTAGTTCAAAATATATATTTTTTTAAAGTTTGCATTTAATAAAGTTGTGGGATCTAACCTCGGGGATGGTCTGGAAGAAAACTGACTGTTTAATTTCTTATTTCACCTTCAGACCTATTGAATCTTAAAGTCTTCTCAGTTAAGCTATGGAAGAGCCAAGGGGGCACCATTATTGAGCTGTGCTTAGGGCATAAAATTGGCCTTAATCCAGCCCTGACGATAAAGTATATTCAGTCCTCGATATATGAGCACCATTGAGTCCAAAATTTCTGCTGCTAAACGAGACATTTGTTAAGTGGGTTTTGACCCATTTTACCACCTTCTCTGCCACAGTGGATCAGTGGATCACTGCCGTTGTTAAATGAATCCCACGGTTGTTAAGTGAATAGGGCTTCCTCATTGACTTTAGTCGTCAGAAGGTCGCAAAAAAAGGTCACATGCCCCTGGGACACTGCAATTGTCATAAATACGAATCAGTTGCCAAGTATCTGAATTTTGTTCAGATGCTACTCTGGTCACAAGCGGGGGAAATGGTCACAAATCACTTTTTTCAGTGCCGTTGTAACTTCAAATAGTTACTAAACGGATGGTTGTAAATCGAGGACTATCCGTAAGGCAGTTATTTCAAGACCAGCACATTTTAAAATTAAATCACTTCAGATCAGCTAGTATGGAGGATGGAATCATTTCTCAGATCAGTATCGCCCCTGTAATTCAGGACTGTATGTCCATCTATGCTACTATGAAAAATGACTGCATGAGCACGGACTTCAGCTATTACTGTGTCAGTCTTACAAAGTAAATTAGACAGGAAACATGGCCAAGCGTGCTAATTCTACTTTGTTGTGAAGTTACATTAACAGAGCCTTGCAAGTCTGAAAGTATATTGCTTCCGCCAACCCCTTTACAGCCAAAATAAACTCAGGGCAGGACTCCTCCTAAACTGCTTGTCCCATCTATATTCCTGCTGCTAGTTAAGTCGCCTTTTAGCTGCATCCTTTCACCCTGTCCCCCAAGGCCATCCCCATCCACTGTTCCATATTGCAACTGAAGGACGTATCTTGGAATGCATCACACGATGCAGAGACTGCTGGAGAGTGGAGCTACGTGTGGCTGGTTCACAATTATCTCACCATGGATTATTAGAGGATGACATACCAGGAGCCAAAAAAGCCCCAAGTACCACCCCAGTAATTGGTGTAGCTTAGTGAGCTCAGTTCCAGGAAAAGAGAAGCATTCAATTTTATCAATCAAGGGCTCCATGGAGAGTCCTTAATTCCATTTCAGAACCCTCACAATTAATCCCCAAGACTTCCCAAAATGGAATTTGTACTTGCTAAATGTAATTTCCCCCTATTTTCATATAGCATTAGAACAATCAAGATTGCATTATTTTTTTAGATTTTTGGCTTATCATATCCCGGGCCTGATGAGAAAAGGTGAATAGATGTCAAAAGCTATAAGAACTATCTATTTCCCTGATATTTTATTTCTCACTGTTGTATAGTACTACGTCTGTAATAATATATACAGATTGGAAAAGAAAAACAAAAAAAGAGCATCATGAAACCTAACCAACTAGCCATCCTCTAAAATAGCCAGAACAGGAATTTCAAGGCTTGGAGTGAACTATAGAAAACAATGTGTTAAGCTTTATCACTGCCCTCTTCTATGATAAACTTCACCTTTAGCGTATGATACAGGTGGATAGGATGCAGTTAGGCTGCTCCCCTGTTAAAATAGACAAAAATACAACTTGGGTAGATGGCAGCTTGACATTTGCTACTTCCACAAATGATTTTGTATTGCTCCAGGAGAGCAAATATCTGTTAAACATCAGTTAACATCACTGGAGGATGCCTGGTAAATTTGAGAATTTAACTCTTATTCCAAGGGTGCCTTAAAGCAGGGATCTTCAACCCCGTTCATGGACCAGCACTAATCCATGGCATGCCAGCAAGCGGCCTGTGCAAACAAGCCAAGCAGCAAAATCCTTTCTCCATGGAGCTAGTCCCTGGGGCTCAAAAGGTTGGGGGGCCACTGGCTTGAAGAACAAAATAGTGTCCCTCTATTTGGATATTTCCTTTAAAACAGAATGTGTTTGGCAAAAAATTATCAAAGCTAATTTGATGGATGTATTTTCATATAACGACAATAATAACTTCTTTGCCATTGAAGAAAAATCAGAATTCATGTTATAAAGTGACTGGCTTACAAAATAATTACCTCTCTGAGCCTGCATCAAAGTAGTTATCTATGTGTATCAGAAAGAAAACAAGAGGCAGCTATTTAATTAAGTGGCAGCTGAAGAATTAAGGCTAATGCTAATTATTGTGGAAGGCACTTTGTTTCCATAATAATCAGCATCACAGGGAGGGGAGAGATTAGGAAAATCTGGAAAGCATTATCAGAATTACTGATTGATAGAGATTCTCAAGCCACGTTTAGACTAACGGTCTGGTCATATTGTCTCAGATGGAGAGCCAAATCAGGTTGGGTTAGAGTAGAGAAAGATCTAACCAGGGCCAACTGAAACTTCCCTGAATGAATAGAACCACATCATGGTGCTACGTTCATCATAATTTGCTCAAAAAATCCAAGGTACAGGTATATAAAGAAGCCAGATTTTGAAGAGATATAGCTCAAAGTCATTTATTTATTTGCCGCCATCTTAGTTCTGGGTGGCTTACAACATTAAAAACCAATAAAACCATGAACGATAAATATGACTAATAAGAGCAATGCATTACAATTAAAAAGATGGGGAGGAGGGGAACAGGAAGTGCAAGGGGAGAGGTGAGGATTTTCTCTTAATACATTGATCACTTCCAGTGTGATATATCCCCATTAAGGCCCCAAGCCAACGAGAAGAATGTCAGAAGGGTAGGAACAGATCTCACCTCAGGGATCGATTAACACCAGTCATAATGAAATAAGACATGCAACACCACCTCATAACATCCTAGCTTGCTTGCAATTTTCATTATATGTTGAAGAAGAAGCAGACATATTGGTTTGCGTGCTTTTCTCCTGCGATCAATAGAAGGATGGAGTTCCATTTTTCAAAAACAGTTTGGATTGATCTTCTGCAGGGGTGTCAAACTCAGGTTCATTGAGGGCCCCTGCTGTTCCCCCTGCAGCTGCTACCCCCAGCCCCCTGTGGCCGCTCTCGTCGCCAATCCCACCAGCAGTTGTCACCCCTCCATAGCTGCCACTGCCTCCCAGCACACACACGCGCTCGCCTCCAGGGAGACCTCACAGGTCAGATCGAAGAAGGGCGCAGGACGGATATGGCCCGTGGGACATATATATATATATATATATATATACCAAAGAAAGTATAAGAGGTACATCATTTTGTTAAAAAACCATCAATATATGGAGGAATTTTCTCTATTCTAACTATTGTTCTAGATTATACCCATCTCTTGCGTTCCTCCTTCTAATTTCTCTTCTTACTGTTGTTTTTCTTCTTCTGCCTCCTGCTCTTCTTCTGTTTCCTTCCTTCTATTCCTTCTTATTTAATTACATCTAGTCTCATTTTCAGCTTTAAAAAAATTAATCATTCTAAGTAAATCTTTTTTCCCCCCATCCGTTCCCTGTTCACTACCTTTAACTATTAAAGTTGATTATATTATCTAAAAGTCCTCTTTTGCAATTTTGTCACGTAATAAATCCTCTCATTTTCCCAGTTACCATTTTGTACATTTCTTCATTTAATTCCTAATTTACGTGGGCATTACATTTTTTTTTACTTAATATACATTTCAGATCCAAAATAAACCCATATTTTAATCAGCATTGTAACTTTATAGTTTCAAATAGACCTTTTTCATTTTACCACCTTGGAAAAACTTCTCAATTTCCCAGTTACTATTTTATAAATTTCTTAATTTCATTTCTAGTTTAACTTGAGTGATACATTTTATATACACAATTAAAACCCATAATAATTCCATTTAATAATCAATATCTTAAATATATAAATCAGTTAATTTAAATATTCATATCTTTTTATTTATCCTATGTTTCTATATCAGCACATCTTAAAACAAAATTTTAATATAATTCCCTTCATTTACACCCCACCCATCTTTACCACTTTTAGAACTGCATATTAACCTACACCTCTCCTGGCAGATATTTCTTCCTCAAACTCCTCTATAAACCAGTTTTCCTTTGTTTTGATAAGTATCTCTGAACTCAGATTCTCCCTTTTAGAGCACAATCTTATACTCTCTCTTCTCCCAACATCTTTCCCCACTTTTTTCTGCTTAATCATATTTTTTTTTGTTCCGGGTCTTCCTTTCCTTCCTCTCCATTGCAAAAGACAATTTTCCACCTCTAAGACCCACATGATTAAAATTCATTTTTTTCCCTACTATCCTCGGAAGAATTGTTAAATTTCTCCGTCATTTTATTTCTTAACAACATTGTCTCTTTCTTTTTTAGTATCTGATTCTTATTCTTTCTCTTCAATTTTCTCTTTCTTCTGATTTGTCCTGCTATTTTTTTCCATTTCTGGAAGCCTCTTTAGGGCTTGCCTCTTTCTTTGTTGATCACGATAATCTCATCCATAAC